>JBBPMZ010000227.1:0-18816 GCA_038090575.1 Tylopilus cf. pernanus | reverse complement strand
TAGTCATATTGCCAGTGTGTGATTGCGGGATTCGTTTATGCTTCGTAATCATCTTTGCTCCTTCTTCAAACTTCTTTCCGCCACTCTTTACGAACTCATCAGATGAAACCAGTTCCAAGGCCTTTCATGCAACTCGTCGAGGTGCTTACTACGTAGCTGACGGATGCTCTCATGGTGCTCACTGGTAAGGACGCACGGCTGATCCGTGATCTCAAACCAGAAAACATCCTTTCGAAATCGTACGTCTTGTTCTTGTTCTGCCTCCTCCGTCGACCCTAAATCCAGTGTAGGCTCAATTACCCCAAATTAAGGCCAATTACTCTGGGCCAGCACGTCACGAACAACAAGCAGTATACACGTATATCCAGTCAAGATGCTACCGATCACTCGGAGTCATCCTTGGCATCCCTTATGCGTCCTCCATCACTATGTGCGGTCTTTGGGCTGTATGGCGGTGGAACCGGTGGAACTCTTCTTGGGGTTCCCGCTGTTTCCGGGAACAAGCGAGTATAGTCGACATTCTATCCGACCGCGTTCCTCAGTTCACTTTCGGTGTGCTCTCCCACCCATTCTCCGCGGGTCGCTGATAACATTATGGACCAAGATGCCTCCTGCGTACATACTGGACATGGGAAAGTAAACAAAGGAATTATTTGATTTCTATGTGGACGTGTTCGGTCACAAGAAGACTGTCTCAAGACACTGGGGGCTGGTGCGGAGAGGACGACGGGGGGTGCCGGCCGGGGGTGCAAGCAGGGCAGGCGGTACCGGCGGACGCTGTCCCGGATGATCGTATGTGCTACAACAAGGGAACTTGCCGTTTGACGGGCTCAGGCAACGCACAGACATTGAGACGCTGTACGTTGCAGCCGGACTAGCACCAGCTATATGGGGAAACAGCGCAGGGGCAGCCGGCTGGACAGGGCGCGGTTCTACGGGGCGGGCGGGCGTGTTACTGTCTCTAGTCGACAAGGTTCTTGAAGCTGCAGGAAAAATCGGCCACCCTGTCGTCCTTTGTTCATAGAATCGTTCTGCATTCCCTCTCGTTGGCCTAGGGTCAGGCTCTGCCAATCATCTTGTTGAGTTGCACGATCTCTCCGCTAAATCTCTTTCACTTTTCTTACAGGTTGTCATCGAGCTCAGCGTGAAAGGCTGGAAAAAACCCAAGTACGAGACCATTCGCGAAGGTGCCAACAACATCATTTGTTACAACGTGGGAAACCCGGACCCCCTGGGAACGCACACGGGACTCAATCGTCGTTGCTCCCAGCCAAACATTGACTCGACCTCCTGCATCCATTGGTTTTCCCACCTTCTTTCCTTCCGCTATTCACAAATATTGAATCTTCCCTGTACTTCCACTAGACAAGACGTGTTTCCCGTCAGCCGTAAGCGTAACTTGACCCAAGTGCTCTCGGTTATCGATTTCGATCACCTTCAAGTTTGCCTTGTTGATCTCGGTCATGGACTCCAGACCCGTTTGGACAACTTATCAGCCCATGTTGGATTACCTCATCCTCAGTGCCCACTCCACTTTGGCGCGCAACTCTTTTGGACGGTACCGGGGGCCCTGGTAGTGATTGCATGGGTGCTTGTCGCCAGCACGCTTTTGATTGCCTCCCCTTGACTGTCTTGGCTCGTTTATTCTTATTTTCCCTCGCCGAACTTGTCGCCGCTTTCATCCAATACTATAACCTCTTCAGCATCTTTTAATTCGCCTTCTATGTAGTGATGATGGCGTGCGGCTCGGTATGACTCGGAGTTGGTTGTACTTGAACTTGAATACATTGGGTTGATTCCATCAGAGTGATTGGCGTGATGAGACGATGGACATACACCTTGGGACGACGCATGAACATAGCCTGAGGGAGGTGCTGATTAGTCTCGATCTCGGTCGACGAGAAATGACCTCGGACAACATAGAGAAAACATAAAAACCGTCATGACAAAAAATAATACACACTAGCGAGGTGCTAACGAGGTCAACGGGAGCCTCCGTGTGCCCTCGCAAGTGGAACCTCTCCTACGGTAACTGCTATATCCGGACTTTGGTGGAGGAGCTGGAGGATGATCGGCCTTTCAGGACGAATGTGCTTAGCCATAGCAACTAGCCTAACAGTTGATAGGTGCCTCGAAAAAGTGCTGCCTAAGGTGTGACTAAGCCCATCGGCACCTACAACCATTTGTAAACGATAGATCTTAGACATATCGAATGTCAACTTACAACCCAGCTCCTTGAGAGGAGGGCAAACGTTATAAGCGTTACAAGTACCGTCTGTGCTGCATCCGAAATCTGGGATTTGTGACAGTTTGTCAGTCGTCATTCTATCTGTGGCGAACAACATACCAAAACCTGCGATGTTTACACCTGCGAACTTGAGATGTGAGAGGCTCCGCACAGCGGTGGTAGCAAGAACGAAAACAAGCAGTGACTTGAAGGTCATACTAGTCGCAGCAGCTATGTGATGAGGAATGAAGACTGAGGAGGGCCTTATAATAAGTGGCTCGTCGGCCAGGAGACGCGCATTCTGGTAAACATAATTCTAGAAGACGATTCAGAAGACAAATCCATGTGGCCACCTAGCATTGTTGGAGAGCACTTGGCATTGTCAGCATGAATTCCCCTAACTACGACTCTCGTTGGCATTTGCTTATTGGCAGGAGGAATCGTGAAACACTCCTGTAAAACATGACGCATGAAGAAGTCCAACGCCGATGCGCAGTATAAGCCAAGTCAGACTGAGGTACCCAAAATGGCAACTAGACTTTGCAGCAACATGGACGCAGAGGCTGAATGTCTCGCCCCAACGTCCTAGATCTGGTTTGGATCCGAAGTTAGACATTGGTACAGCACTTGCGCTTGACACTGCGCAAAACATTCTGCGTACCGCCATACATCTCCTTCGTTGTGTACATAACAACTTATGAGTTCCTGTAGCTTCACCGTGACACTTTCCCTTTACATTCTTGGTCTGCCTACCCAAATCAGCCATTCACAATCACGACCATCAGGCGTCTACGTACCATGTGATGCGCTATGGTTAACCCAAATCCAGAGAATGATGATGATTCTACCCTGGAATCGTTACGATGGCATGTGGCTACATAGCGTACTGAGCCAGCATCTCAAGAATCGCAATGGACATACCAGGGCGTCCCTGTTACAGCTGTGAGATACCGTGACCAGTCATGAAAAGAGGATCACATATGACTGGCTGAATCGCACTAAAAATCAGCCTAAAAGAGAGTTTGGACAGTGAACATAGTCGCATTCGTTGGGAGACACAATCTAGAGCTAACTTGAGCGATGAGCCCATCAATGAATGTATGCTGCGTGAGAAGTGCGCACCAGCTCCGAGTCAAAACAAGTTTCACGTTTTACCCAGAGGCACCACTAACCCGGGGTCGAAAGCAGCGAAGGGTGGAAAGCTAAAACAATCGGCCTTTGTGCATTCGATCACTTCCGTGACTGAAGCAGAGAGGGTGATGTGGGCAAAGCCCGGCGCGAAGTACCGCAACGGGGGAGCCAAGCTGCATAAGTTAGGCTGAGTCCGAGCAAATACGAAACTGTTTTAGAGCGGACCACAACAGACGAGTAAGAGGGAGAGTGCCAGTGGTGGGTGCAAGAAAGCGAGAGAGAAGCAACGCGCCACTTCGCTTAGCTTTGGCGATCTAAACAAGTAGTAGATGGACATCTCCTCATCAGAATACTTAGAGACCCTCGGATTTTTTGCTGGACCGTTTTGTGTTTCTGGTGTGACACATCTGTGAGCCATGTCACAATTCCAATGAATACCAAGGTCACATCTGTCACAGTGATGAATACGCTATCATCGAGTCCTCGAAGTATCCAAGTACACCTGCACGAATCTACATATGCTGGTCAAACTTCAGTTGGCGGTGTTACCTGAATGCTTGGTGTGCCCTCATCATGCCCCTCTACATTTTCCATTGCCTCGTTCTCCGTGGCGACTGCGAACACAATGCCCGAAATGGCACCGTTGCGATCAGCTAGTGTTGTTAAGCCAAATCCAGAGTCGATTCCGCCACTACCCTGGACGTCATGCTCATGCAGTTCTCGTATACTTACGACGAGCCGAGGAGTGAGTGTGAACACAGGCACGTACTCCAAGAAAGTCAATAGTAAAAATTCCACATTGTCGGACGAAAACTCTCCCCAGTTGTACAGCAGGGTGAGAATATTCAAGAGGAGAAAGCTGTGATGAAGACATCACCGTTAGCCCTGACGAGCACCTTGGAGAGGATCAGACTGGCGATGAACACCTACGCAAAGAAGTAGACAAGGCCTTGCTTGACGAGTAAATTTATGTATCGATTGAGTTGCCACCGTTGTGTGACACGGTACATTTCCAGTGACTGTCTCACGAATTTGATGGATGCGAGCATGCACAGTATGACGCTAAAGAGGATTTGCACAGAATACGCCACCTGCTCCAAGAGGATCTCCGCAAGCGGCGGCATTGTAAATGTGCAATACGAATATTCTAGTATTTGGCCAGTAGTCCCTAACTATCGGTCAGCATGGGGTATATTTACTTAATAAGGCTTATCTGCACGCACACGATGAATTCTTCTGAGCGCTGATGAAGACAAAAAATGCCGCGATAGAGCCAACCTCGACGAAAAACAAAGCAAGAAGTATACCAAGGACTAGCCTTGATTGATGGTATATTGCCCATACGCGCAGAATCATTATAGCTGTAGTCTCTGTTATGACTTCGCTTTCTCATTTGAGCAACACAAATACTCACAATCAGCCGCCACGAAAAAAAGAAAGTATGACCATAGCATCGTGAGATACAACATTCCACCTGTAATTATCTGTGAATGAAATGGATATATGAGGTTTTGAGGAAACACTCACAACTGTCAGATGAGATACCAATTGACAGTAAGTACGTATGGAATCAAGCTCAAGTGAGCACACACATCTGAGTACAAGTACACAGAAATCCATATCAGCAGCCGGTGATTAGCATAAAACAAAGTATACCTTATCGGGACCAGGTGCAAATGTCGTGCCATCTTGCAAGTTTCAATGCAGTCAGTATTGATCAAATTTTTTTAAATTCAACTTACAGAGAATATTGCACCTGATAAACGAGGTTAGTACCTAATACAACTACTACATCCAGACTCACGCTAGAGTCAATAGGCTACAATAACGGATCTATGAAACATTATTAGAGGATTCGCTAACGAACTAGCAGTTTTGGTACTTACAAGAATGAAAAACGATGATACCCAGGTCCATGGTTTGCTCTATGGTCTGATCAGGTATGTATCGACACCGCAAATGGGTGTGCGCTGACCCAGATGTATCTTATCTTCATTAACTATTCATCAGAAAACCTTTTCCTGCATATGCCAAAATGTGGTGAAATGTGCGTACCTCCTTTGGAAAGAAGAGGACTGGACGATACATGTGCAGTATGAGTTTGTGCCTGATAATGGAATAGAACCAACAACTCACCGTAATCATATATGACGGCGGTAAGCACAGTAACTGCAAAAAGATTGAGGTCAAGTCACCGCAAGTGCGGAAAGGCATACGAGACACATAGTTCTTCCATTGCATGGAAATAAGGAATGACTGCAGGTCAGAGGACATGGTTTTGAACAAATTAGACTGAGCAACGTGAGACAGGGCGACGAAAAAGGGCTGAAGGGTGCTCAGATTTGTGGGATATAAGACCACGGGTTTTATTAGGCTTGTAACGCCCATGTTGAACCTCGTGGGGCCGAGCGCCGATCATTGATGCGGCTGGAACGTGATGGATACCTATACAGTTGCGTAAGTTTTCAACGTGCCTCCGGACAATAATGAGCCACAGAGATAAGCTGGGATACCTTAGCTTGTCAAGAAACAAGTCTGAGATTCCAGGTCAGTCAGCTCGAGGCTGCCCGATGCTCTAATTGGCCAAGGGCTCGGTGGCGCTATGAGTCAGAACCATGTTTTCTTTGGTATCCTGTGCAAACCTGTCCAACTAGTCAATTTAAAATGTGTAACGTAAAGTGGTCAGTCTCCGGTCACCGACTACGGGTAGCACGGTATCCACATGCAAGTTGCGATGAGTAGTTGACTGGTTAAAACTTATCTTGTGGCCCATTCAATGGGCAGTTCAACTTGCCTTGGGTAGACTCAGGCGTGTTGACTCTTGTTCAAGCTATCACAGGTTGGAATGATCGGTTAGGTGGTGCTGTGGAGTCTGGACCTAGTATGATGCGTGGTCGTTCGGCGCTGTCCTAATTTCTAACTCAGTAGGTACACAGGAGATAAGCATTGGATCCGAGGCGCTCACTGGCATTTAAATTGAATACTTTAGGCATGATGCACGATAGAATCAGGGACGGATCCACATGGTGCGTGCCCAAAAAGCTCGGGCATTTGCGCCGTCAGAGAATGCTGCCAACAGTGTGGAACAACCCACTAGCACTGCTCTCTGCCGTGAAACGGAAGTCTCATCCAGCTCTTCATCCTACCCACTTAGCGACCGTGACCATACCTATGGCGGGTAGCTCATCGCTGCTCGCGTAGCCCCAGTTCCCAAATCTACCTCCAGCAGAGGCGTAGCCCTTAATGAGACCTTTTGGGCTCGAGCATGGCCGAGCTAGTGCCCCGAGGACTCGACCGGGTTACGGGTGCACCCGTGGGAACGTTGTGCTAACATCGCTGCGAGTCGCGACCACACGTCGACGTTCGCGTGCGTGCTACCTGGACAGATTACAATGTGCTGCAGCTCTCCCTCCCTCAGGCTGGTGACTCTCCCTCCTTCCTCGTCACAACAACGATAACCCTCAGGAGGAATTATCCGCCGCACAACGTGCCTCCGAGCTCGTCTCTCAGGCGTTGGTGGACCGCTTATGGACAGTGTCGCGTCACGCCTTATCCTTGTGCCCATTGATCGCGTTTCAAGCTTACCTCGCCTTTCGCGCATTCCCAGTCATTTCCCTGTAGACGATAGTCGCACGGGTAGATAAGCTCCTTAGTAGAGCATATGAACGATGAATTAGGAAAGCTCTCGATTTCAGGTACTGTTTCCTCTTCACTAACAATGCCAGCGGAATCCCAAGCATCCGCTGCCGGTTGGCGTGCACCCGCTCACGCCAATATTCCATTCCCACCTGTACCAGCACCTCCAACAGTCTTATCTCGCGTGCCATTGAGGTTCGGGGTGGCGGCACACATTGATGGCTTCGGTCGTGTTCAAGGGGACGGTTGTTCTCCGGGGAATCAGGTAGGGCCATCCAACATTGTCGTCTCCGAAGGTTCTCCTTCTGTCTGAATGGTGTCGTCGTCTTATTTGAGCCTGTACAACCCTTACAGTACAACTGAAAGCCCGAAATCAGATCACCTTTGTCACTTCCGAGTGTCAACGTGCATTCACAGGACTTCCAATCGGGGCCATTAATTTGGGCGAGAATTCATCATGGTCGCTATCAATGACAGTCTGGAACGGCCCAGGGCTATTATACATGTGTGACCTAGGAAGGACACAGCGGTCAGAATTGAGACTAAACTAGCTTTTACTTTGAATAGAGAACTAGTGGGTGATCAGTTGATTGGTAACGCGGTGACAGTTGAACACGTTCGATAGTGGAGCATCCCATGATGAGGCACTAAAATCAACTACGCGTGACGCAATAGGCGTGTCGATATGCCATTTGAGCGACCAGTGGGGGAAATCGACTTGATTGAAGAGACGACACAGCCGACCCACAGTAGGACCAGATCCGAGCACGATGACACGGATGGAGAGGAAGAACCTATCTTGGGGCATTGGTACATACTAGCCCACAATCTGAGTCGTCCTCATGGCATAGTCAACACGAGGGACCGAAAGGGAGCTGATAGGAAAGCGAGGTGTGCTGACAGAGCTGGCAGGAGATGAGGGCTCCGTGAAGCTTTCCCCGTCATTTTCGGACATGGAGAGGGTGACAATAAAAGGAACATGAGACTACGAGACCATTCGTGGCAGCTCGGAAATAACGTCAATCATCACATATATTGCTATCATCAGCTTGGTGATCGCACCGGAGTCTCAGTGGCAAAAAACTTGATCCGTAGTCCGCTCTGCTGCTCGGCCCCCTCATAACAGCTTAACTCCAGTTTGGTCCACAGTCGGCTTCAACTTCTTGTTCCTTATATTGTGCGGAATCTTCTTCAACTTGTGCAAAGAAGTTCAGGGGAAGTAGCTGAGCGGGGCACAGCTGGCCGGCACTGATGAGTTAGGGACGCGGAGGCAGAATCTGTGGGAGTTAACCATACAGAACATCACACGCTGACGTCACTCAGCTTACTCGTGTGGCTGTGTCCTTTTGCAGCTGTATATGAGACATGATGCATGAGACATGATTCTCATTCACTGAGTTACTCACCGGCGTCGTTTTCAGGAGTTGAGGTCCAGATAGTAGGTAGGCTATTATGTGTACTGGGCCTGCTGGCCGCTATCTCCTACATATATCCCTTCCCAATATGAAATCGGTTGCAACGAAGTACTTATATCTAAGTGTCATTCGCGAATTGGACCGAGCTGAGAAGTCACTTCGCTTCTGCAGCAACACTAGCGGATGGGCTTGAAGTAAACAACCTGGACTTATCTCTGGTAAATTATCATCACTACCATATCAGACTATCAAAGTACCAACGGCCGGGTAACATGATGTGTGTTTCTGACGTGCGCCGTAAGGTCCGTAATGCCGGCAGGACGATACAACAGTGAGAATCCTGACTATATTCTATAGTGCTGCAAAGTGAGGTTCTAAGTCTCAGCTGTTGAGAGCATACCACCGAGTAGCAAACCGAATGCCGTCCACCACCAGGCGCGATATAAAGCACCCCAGCCCTCCTCATTGATGATCTTTCTCGCGCAATCAATTGCATCGGTATACGGCTTCGCTTCCGAATCAACTCTCAGACTATAAAATCAAGATCAACACCAAGCGGTCCCCGCCAAAAACTTGAGAATGGTACCTGATAACATTCTCACCAGTCCTGAAATCTCCCATCACTTCCACCAAGTTGTCTTCCTCGGAACTATTGATGGATTGGGGGGGAGCATCGACCCGCTGTAAAGTGAGCCTGAGGGTGATGACTTGAAGAGGCGTGAGGACAAGAGTGTCAGCCAACGTGAAGGCAAGGAAGATGGTGAGCTCGCGGAGGAAGTCTTCACTTGAAAGTTGGCCTAGTTCAAATCGGGGAACTCGAAGAAAACGATACCATATTATCGTGACCAGGTTAAAGTTTGAAAGTTGGAAGAGCACCGCCGGCCAAACGCTGGACGTTGGGCGAAGAATCCACGGGCACTGACGCTCTTTGGGCGTCAACAGGACCTGCAAGGAATGAAGAGCACTAGAGTATGGCAATTTGGCCGTGTAGTAATTGCTCTGCTAAACATGAGCCTCCGCAATCCTGAACGTTGAATGTCTTACCGGTTGATCACGACCACTAGAGATGTGAACCTCACTAGGCCGGACACATCGAGTAACAGCGCTCCCCCGATTCCATAGAATATAAAGTTCCAATCGACAACGCCATTCCTGACGAGGCGCAGCAAAAGTATCACAGGAATGACCATCGACGCATCCAATAGTGTGGGCACTGATGCGTCGACGAAGCGTCAGTGATTGTTCGTGGACATGCGGGGATTGAGATTCACCGAGTCCTTTGTATAAGCCTGACAATCCCTGCCCAGCTGTTAGCGTTACAATCTCCCTAGATGGGTAGCAAAGCGTACCGTACCTCGATTCTGCAAACCCTCACTAGCATCGCAAAGAAGGAAGTGATAACCGGGCCGATATGCGGTTGGGTATTGCACCTTGGATCGAATTGGGGACGCTTAGGGTTATACTGAGCTCTCAACCTGGTGACCACACCATTAAGTGGGATCATGATGGCCACGGAGAGTGCAATCACCCCTACTCCCGTTTGGACTGGGGCGATGGCGAACAAGAACCCGCTCATGTCCTCCGGAAAGGTGGAGAGGTTGGTCAATTCTGGTGGGTTGGCCGTGAATGCGAATCGTAATCACTACGGCAGAGGCGAAAGTCAAAGTTAATCTTCTGGGCTTCAGCAAGGGAATGAAATCCAGCCAAAGTATTTGAACATACAGCTTTAGAATTGTCCGCTGGGCTATGACAGTTGTGAGTCAAGGCATGCAGCGCAAGGAACACGGCACTCGGAAATCCCCATATACCTGGCATGGCGAATTATACATGTCAATGTAGTACGCGGTGACAGAATCTCACCGCTGAGAAAGCGTGCAACCATGGAATGGCGGTGTTCCCCATTACTAATGGTGTCAACGATCTTACCACTCAAAGACTTCATGACTTGTCTGCGTCCGGAAAACCTCTCCTGTTGGCTGTCCAGAAGAGGGGCGGGGCGAGGGTAACTAAGATGGAAGACTGACATCAGCAAAAGGAAACAAACCCGTGGGAATTACATGATATCAGAGGTCGGTGACAAGACCGTTGATCAAAATGGCGGACGACCTCCCATTTACACTGCAACTCCATGCAGAGCTACCGGGTATGCACGCCTTAGATCTGGACTATTCTCGACACTATCCTTGCACTTAGGTCACGAGGATCGTGCTTGGCAAGTCGCCTGGAACCCGGTCAAACCTCTGCTCGCCTCATGCTCAGCAGACAAAACCGTACGCTTGTACAGCTACCGCAAGAATCCACATGATCCACTCGGAGTCTCTTTTTCCCATTTCTCAACTATCCAAACGGGACACAGCAAGACCGTCCGAAGCGTTTCATGGTCGCCATCGGGCCAAACATTGGCGACCGGATCCTTCGATGCCCAGGTTGGCATATGGGAGAGGTCCGAGGAATCGGAGGACGATACCGATTTGACCGAATCAGACGAATGGGAATGCGTTGCGCTGTTGGAGGGGCACGAGACGGAATGCAAGAGCGTGGCTTACTCGGCGACGGGCAAGCTTCTCGCAACGTGCAGCAGGGACAAATCGGTCTGGGTCTGGGAAGGTGATTATCGAAACTGACTGTCTCATCGACCTCTCTTGACCCGCGTCTCTGTTACAGCGAAGCCCGATTCAGACTTTGCTTGCATGGCCGTCTTGATGGAACATAGCCAAGACGTCAAGTGTGTGTCGTGGCATCCTACAGAGGAGGTTGTGCTCCCTCTCGCAGAACATCGCCTCGAGACTGACTTGGAATTTTGAGGCAGATTCTCGCTTCTGCGTCGTACGACGATACTGTCAAGCTCTACGAGGATGATCCTGATGACGATTGGTGTTGCTTTGCAACGTTGTCAGGCCATACCGGAACGGTGTGGTGCGTCGTATGGGCACCCCGAGGAGACTACCTCGCTTCTTCTTCCGATGACCTGACCATCAAGATTTGGAGACGTACAGCCGAACACAGATGGGAGTTTGCCCATCAGCTGAAGGGTCACACAAGGAGCATATACTCGATCGATTGGTGCGCCGGGAAAGGGGAAAATCTCGGATGGATTGCGAGCACCGGGAGCGATGGTAAAATCAATGTCTGGGAGATATCGGTGAGCTTTGAGGTGAAATGAACGCTCGTTTTCTGACTCTAGTTCGCCAAAGGAGTCTCCACACCAAGATACCTCGCATGACGCACTGACCTCGAGGCTGATAGCGTCTGTTTCATCTGCTCATGATATTTACGACGTAAACTCAGTGCGATGGTGCCCTCGCATAGGTTGTGAGGATCTTTTGTCTACTTCGGCGGATGATGGTTCCGTTAGGGTATGGAAGATTACACCAAATGCATAGTAGAAGGCATTTAGGACCCGAGAGTTCCTTGCGTCGTTTCAAGTCGCCTGAGAGCGGCGAGAGCATGCATTGCGGGGTCAAATCAGAGTAGTGATCGGTGCAAGTATCATCATGACAACTTCATATATTGTCAATGCGTCGCATTGTCGTTGTGTAGACTGCGTCCAGCTATAGATTAACGTAGTGTCATAACGGCAGTCACCGTGTATGAGTCATTTTGCTTTTTTCTTCGTGCCATGCCAATCCACGGGCTGGTCCCTTTCCCCGAGCAACCAAAACCCGCTCATTTCGACATAGAAAAGGTCATCAGACCCAACATTCTCACTTTGCACCCGTATCGCTGCGCCCGGGATGACTACCAGGACGGCGTCCTGCTCGATGCCAACGAAAACGCCCTCGGCCACTCTATAGGTCCATCCGCCCAGATACCCCTCGAATTACAGGGCACCTTGGGTGCCCATCTACACAGATATCCAGACCCGTCTCAAGATGCCATCAAATCGCGCATCGCCGCGCTCCGAGGGCTTCCAAGCACGAAACAGGTCTTCCTCGGCGTCGGTTCGGACGAAGTGATCGACTTGATCATGCGCGTCTGCGTTGCGCCCGGGCGCGAAAAAATCTTGACGACGCCTCCGACGTACGGCATGTACGCCGTCTGTGCACAAGTCAATGACATTGAGGTCGTCCGCTGTCCTCTCAACCTGAGCGGGCGCGAGGGAGAGGGTGGGGAGAAGGGACGGTTCAGCTTGCTCGTGGAGGCTGTCGGTACCCTACTTCATTCATCACCACATGCGATGCTGACTGAGCTGAACATGGCATGGATAGGTAAAGGACGCCGTGTCTAAGGACCCGCTTATCAAACTCGTCTTTCTGTGCTCTCCCGGAAACCCGACCGGGACTACCATCTCCCTCGACGCTATCTGTTCCCTGCTGGATTACGAACCGTTCAAGGGGATCGTGGTCGTGGACGAAGCGTACATTGACTTTGCGGGCGATGACGCGTCGGCCGTCACGTTGATCAAAGACTATGCGAATATATGCGTGATGCAAACGCTGAGTAAAAGCTTTGGGCTGGCTGCGATCCGGTAGGCAACACCTCGTCGGCAACCGCGACAAGCGCTGGACTGACGTGCCCCTCCCAGGCTCGGCGTGGCGTTGGCGCAAGCCCCGTTGATACAAGTACTCAATAACACGAAAGCGCCGTACAATATCTCGACGCCGACGGCGTACTTGGCGTTGGCCGCGCTCGAGCCGGCTGCGATCCAGGGTATGCGGGATAAGATCAGGACGCTCCTCGCATCGCGGGAAAAGTTGAAAACGTCGCTCGAGAAGCTGGCTGATTTAGGCGTCGGGCGGGCGATCGGGCGGAACAATGCCAACTTTGTGTTGATCCCGATCCTCGATCCCAAGACAGGTGCCCCAGACAATGTACGGTCTACGAGGGTGTACAAGACGCTTGCGGAGGAAAAGAGTGTGGGGGAGAGTTGCGTTGTGGTGCGTTATAGAGGTGGTGAGCCTGGATGCGAGGGGTGTCTGCGGATCACGGTCGGGACGGAGGAAGAGAATGAGATGTTGCTGAGGAGAGTGGAGCGGGTCTTGGCAAGTGATATATAGAACAAAATCTCGGCCGTACGGCGGAATAGATAACCTACTTTTCATCTGTTCGGCACGAATGCGTTGAGACTGGGTGCTCAGTAATCATATCACTATGATTAGGGAATAGAGTTTGTGTGCCCCTCGGAATGATGGTATGCGCAGTTAAAACGATTCGGGATGTTATGGAGACGCTCATATGTGCGGAGCTCAGTATCATAGCAGTCCACCGTGATGCGTCAATATTCCTTCTCCCACAAGACATCGAAGCGGTCGCTGAGGGTGTCTATTCGGTCGTCGCGGCCTGGATGACTTGGGTGTTTGTCGGAATTGCATTGTGCGGGCGAGCTATCGCGGCTGTGCATCCACGGCAGAGGAACCATAGGTGGGAGATCCGGTCGACTAGCTATAGCGCGGATCGTAAATTTGTCGCTCTGAGGGTCATCGGCGCCCTTCAGGCTGTGGCTAGTGCCACCGTTGTCAGCAGGAGACAGGTGTGGGATGAATATATTGGTTTGCCTGCGCAGCTGCGCCAGCTCGACGCTGCGTCCGCTATAGTACTCACCTGAGCGTCCAAGACGAACACTTGCTCTCCGCAAGTCCTTTGGTGGGAGTAGCTGCGCACGAAGCACCCGGCGTGGGCTGTGAACATTAGGGTTGAGTGGCGGTGCTAGTGACCCCTCTGAGGGGGGTGTGCTTTCCCACTGCGGTCGGAGGCGGAATGGCTTATATTCATCGCGGATTCGCAGACGACCCCAATGGCGAAGCAAAAGACGCCATCGCCGCAAGAACAGTACAAAGCAAGGAAAGCCCGCGAGGAGAAGGAGAAATCAGCGCTGCTACCGCCGGGTCTGCTCAACCATGGAAACACCTGCTTTATGAACTCGGTCTTGCAGGGCGTAAGTGTCTACGCCTCGACATCTGCGGTGTGAGATGCTCATCAGCACCGCAGCTGATTTCCACACAGTACTTGCAGTCCATCGTCCATTTTCAGCCAGTCCCCGCTGTCATTCAGCGTCCCTCCACCCCAATCGCGTCTTGCCGCTCGCCCGTCCTCACAAATGGCCACGGCCTCAGCCCGGAGCACGATCGGGCTTGGTCAGATGCACTTCCCATCGGCGACCACCTCGTCGCCTTCCTCCACACCGCATGGGACATTCAGAACAACCGCAAACGGGAGAACATGAGCCCCAAGTGCGTTGTCCTTGGCAACCTCGATATCCTCTTGCTGACCCTTCCCAGAGATCTCTTGGCCGTCCTCGGCAAAAAGTACGACCAATACCTCGATTTCAGACAGCAAGACGCCCATGAGTTTCTTTGCCAGCTCATCGACGCCGTTCGCATGGAGGAGCTCGATGTGCGTCTCTACCTCCCTATACGTGTACCCTCCTTACGTGAATCCCATAGATAATCAAGCAACGATCACCATCTCCAAAGGCGGACAGCAATCAGTCACAGCCATCCCCTCCCAACCCCCCTCTTACTCCTAAACCTTCTCCGCATCCCGATAGCCAATTCTCGTCGTTTGTCGACATGCTCTTCGGCGGCAAGCTCGCCAGCATCCTCGTTTGCCAAACCTGCAAACACGTCTCTCACACGTATGAAGACTTTAGCGACCTCAGTTTGAGCATGAAACCGGAGGACTACGTTCGCGAACGCAAGCGAGATAGGCTAAAGCAGTTTGCAAAGAAAATTGGCACCGCGTTCTATGTAGGCGTACCACAGCAGCGTTCCTCCTCCGTCCCTGCAACACCCATCCGCAGTCCCACGCTCGAAAGCCCTCCAGGGTGCGACGATTCCCGCAGGAGACGGAGCATAGATCTTGCCGACGTCGAGACCGTGGCCGAACCCATCAGTGTGAAACAAGATGTCGCTAATCACAAGGACGACTCTCCCGCTCAAATACCGCCATCGCCAGCACCGGATTCACCCTTCATACCGGAAACACCCGCGGATACCCCACAGTCCGTTGCCGTTCTAGACCTCCCTGCACTCGCGCCACCACAGGAACCATCAGGTGACCATGTCACCTTCATCGCCCCTGAAAAGGTCAATGGGAGAGAAAAGAGAGACAAGGACGAAAGCTGGGCAAAAATTAGCAGGCGAATCAGTGTCTCAGTCGGTCTTACCAAGCGGCCAAAGAGTGAGCGAAAAGACAAGGACAAGAAAGGGTCCTCCTCTGCCACGCCATCGAAATCCGGGGAGGATGCGACCCCATCACATCATCTCGGCTCGACGCCAGCCACGACGGACACGTCCAACGAAGCTGTTTCACCGACGCCACAGCTCGAAAGAGAGTCCACCTCGACGTCACTCGGGCTTGTCAACGAGCTACTTCAGGCTCAGCTTACAAACGTGAAGCGTTCGGTAATGCCAGCCCAGCGATCTGGTAATTCCCCGCTGAGTTCTGCAACACCCCGTTTCCCGTTGATCTCACGCCCTCCGAGTCCCACCAAACACCCAAAGACTCCGAAGCCTTCGAAGCCACCTAAGCTTTCCGCAGAGGAAGCTGCATATCTACGCGACATCCTTGCTGACATTAACCCACCGAATATCCCAAAGCCCTTTTCAATCTTCAAGCAGTCCAAGGAACCATCCTCGGCTTCCGCACAAAACATCTTTTTAAAGGTCAACAAAATCAACCGAATAGAAGAGTGCCTTCGATTATTCACATCTGTCGAGGTTCTCGATGGAGGCAACGTTGTCCGGTGTCACCGCTGTTGGAAGATTGCCAATGGATTCTACAAGCCTAAAGCGAAAGGATCGGCGCAAGAACCAGATTCGTGTACGGACAGCGAGGACGACGAAGCCGTTGACGTCAAGGTCAGCGATATCCATTTAACCCCGGATCCGATACCTTCCAACCCATCCATTCCCGCTACCTCCCCTCAAGCATTACCGCTGCATGCCACGACATCTCTCCAAGATACCCAGATATCCCATGATACCCAATCAACACTAGCCCAACTTTCTACAAGCAATACATTCACGACCAAACCTATTCCTCCTGTATTACAACTTAACGATGACTACCCTATTGAACTCGTGTCACCTGTCAGAGAGGAACCACCCGATGCCATCCCCTTCATGTCAACGACTACCGCCGAGTCCCCCATGTCCCCTCGGACGGCAAGACCTGCACCGATCAGAGGAGGTACAATGTCATCCACTTACACCCGATCCACTACTGCCGAACGCTCATCGAGACTATCAACGGGTACGCCATCAGATCAGCATCGACGGCATAGCCCTCGTGGAGGTGACAGCAATACCGAAAGCGAAATCTCGGAACCTGAAAGCGAGACGCTACTGTCCGTCTACTCAGACGTGTCGTCCGCCATGTCGTCTAACCCATCACCCAACGGTTCTCAAGAACACCTACCACAACCCTTGCAGGCCCCAGACGCAGCCCGTTCCGAGGACAAGCGACATCCGTCCGGGGTGCCGCGTTCCCGACAATATATACTACGACCTGCCTATAAACGATACCTGATCGCGACACCACCGCCAATCCTCGTCATACACCTCAAGCGGTTTCAGCAACTATCCAAGACGCCAGTCGTCTCTTTCTCGACAGGGTTCAAGAAGCTCGACGATTATATTTCATTTCCTGAATATCTCGATCTAGCGCCGTACTTGGCGCCGAAACGCGAGGATTATTTTGACTCCAAGGTGGCAGTGACGAGGGGGCGTGCGAGGAGACCGGTCCCGTGTATGTATCGGTTATATGCCGTTGTGGTCCACATTGGCAATATGGTACGTGTCGTCTGCGGATTCGTAGTCGAGATGCTCACCGAGCTCGTACATGTAGTTGGGTGGACACTATGTAGCATACACGGCACTACCGCCGTCACCCTCCGACGGCGACGCAGCCCGGCCCGAGGGAGAGAAACAGCGCTCCGAGGGGAAACCCTCGCGAGATTGGGCGTTTGTGAGCGATACCATCGTGCGGCTGTCGTCGCTGGAAGAGGTACTGAAGAGCAAGGCATATATTTGCATGTATGAACGTATTTAACTTATTTGTGTTTTGCTCGTGACCACCACGGCGTTTAGATGTGCGTTTGGTGGTCGTTTTTCTTCTTTCTGTCTGTTGTATACCTTGTTATTGAGACACGTGGACGCTCACGGTTGTAGTAGGGCTTTGGGGTATTGTAGTTGTAATACGCTTTTGATCTAATTGGCAGAACCTTACTCTGGTTCCTCACGACGATGACTTGTACTATCATGGACGATAGCAATACACGGTTGTTTATTTGGTTCGATCGCGTTCGTGGAGATCATGTTTTGATATAGAGGTCAACCGATGAAACGCTGTCGATCACAACGATCGGCACGCCACGCGAATGACACGCGCTGAACACACCTTCGTCACCTACCGTCCCCAAAATTCAGATTGCCTATGGAAGAAAGTTGAACAAACACTTACGGCCGCCGCCGCGCCGTAAGTAGATTGAAACATGAATGCCAGATGAAGAGATTCAAGAGTTAGTTGGGTTGTGCAGAATGGAGCTTCAGATCCGAGTCGCACTTGTAGAAAAAGGTAGATTATGACACCGGTATATGAAGACACAGATGTTGCTAAGGAACGAAACAGAAAACAAACAAATGGAAGGGAAATTATTAAAGGGAGAGGACTCGGAGGGGAGCAAACAAGAGTAGTCAGTACTCGGTAGACGTAAACAGAAATATAGGAGAAGAGTATAATATGGGATATGTACACATGCAGAACAGGTTTGAAGTCTAATAGTCTAGGTCAACATAAATAGACTGTTAGACAGCCATCTTCCTTTGTCTATCATGGTGACCATGACGCTCGCGGATGTGACGCATAAAATTCTTGCGTCCCCTCCACTCGTTACAGCCTTCCCATGCGCAGTGAACTGGTGTTGTCCCACTCAAGTTTTTGAGACTGTGTGTATTCCTGAAATGCGCAGGAAGATTCCTGCATGTGATCTCTGCACCACAAACCCTTTCGCCGTCAGCTGACCACTGACAATGCATCGTCGCCAAGCAACTGTGGGTCGCAGCTTGGGTCTGTTTGATCGCGAGTGGAGCACTGGCATATGAATATGCGTCCATCGTCTCTTGAGCCTCGGCTGCTCGAGCTTCCTGTGTCTGGCATGCATGTCCGATGAGTGTGCAACGTGGTTCATGGTAAAATCCCCTTACATCCTCGATTTCTGTGCTGGGCCAGTGGTTCGTCATGGGAATAATATCATCCTGTGCGTCGTCTCGGTCAGAGAATAACCTTACCTACAAGGTAGGTGATCTCCAGAGAGAATTTACCTGGTGCTGAGTCGGAGCGCTCGGTACAGTCCCGTACAGCCCTTGCATCTCACCGTGCAGCAGTGCGCTCTCCTCGAGAGGAGGCACAGGCCTCCACAAACTCTGTAGACCAACGTATTCTTGTGGGAGCTGCTGAATATATTCA
>JBBPMZ010000226.1:0-18829 GCA_038090575.1 Tylopilus cf. pernanus | reverse complement strand
TTATCATTCACTACCTTGGCCTATGACCAGTGAAATTAACTGGCCCCATTTTCAGCATTCACAACACTGAATTGACCAATTCACTACATAAAACATTGATATTCACTGCATTTACTTCCCACAGTGTGGGCGGTTTATATCGCCTACCGATCATGCCCGCTGAGCGAGCGTCAAGGCATCAAGACAAATTTGACTTGCCGCATGCCGACGGAACAACTGGATTAGCTTCACCCACGATCAGTGACGGCACCGATGAAGGTAAAACGTCAAAAGTCGATATGTCATTATTCTGAGAGCGATGTCACTTGTCCGCCAAGACATTTACAAGACTCGAGCGGAGCATCAGGCAAGGAACCACTCGCTTTAGATTCCGTTCAGACATGGGAAACCTCCCCTGTATCTTTGTTTCCGACGCCTCACGTGTGTATACTATCGGTAACTAATTAACTAAGACGCACTCACCCTCGGATGGTCCATCCGAGCCGAAAGCTGGTGGTTGTCATCAATGTTGGGGTGTATTATGCCAGTGTATAGTAGACAGATAAATAAGACAGCAAGTACGTCATTATTGGCGGGCTTGCGCCGTCGATCCAAGTCCGTGCACAGAGGAAGCAGGTGGTCACCCACCCTCGTGCCAGTAGTTTATATTCACCACTTGCTTTGGAGGATGCAATGACCAGAGAGAAAGACCCGACCTAGCACGACGAGGGGGTCCTTAGAGGCACAAGAACGCACTGGCGATCCCGAGGAGAGCGACAACACAGGTAGCCATGTTGCCTGTGCTGAGGGCAATCGCACCACCGGACTTGCCAAGCTAATGTTCAAAACAGATCGTTAACGGTGTGCAACGAGTAAATGAGAGCAAAGAGGATGTACCTGGAGGTGGCCGTTGCAATCTTGGTTCCACTCATCGATGGCCTCCTGCGCAGTTGGTTCGACCGAAGGGACATTGCTGACAAGACAGTTCATACAATCTTCCAACTGGGTTCCGACCGAGGTAGTACACTCGCAACTGGTGGTAGTACAGTCCTGAGCAAGTGCACAAGGGTCAGTCCTGGCAGATCAAGAGGAAGATTCGATGAACATACAGCTAAGGTATTGACCACTCCACAGGAAGACTGGCACGCAGGGGGGAGGTCGCCGGTGTTGATACTCTGACGGACAGCAAGTCCATTTCCACCCGAGGTAGAACTTGAATGTATGGCTAGAATGGCCAATAGTCAGGATGAGATCGACATGAGTGAAATGGATTACCTACCCTGGGAAATGGCGGGAATGAGATGCAGAAGGGGAGAGAGTTGGACCATTGTGAGGCAGAGGCGGAGGGCGGAGTGAAAGTAAAGAGAACGTTGGGGGAAACGAATTTATGAATGCTGTCTACCTTTATACCAAGGGGTCACGTCCGAGGTTGATCCATTTGACCATGAGAAGACCCACAAGGGGTCGATTCGAGCCGTCTACTCCATGCATCCATCAGGCCGTCAGCACACGAACAACATCTGAAAGGCACCAGTGAAGTTGAATGCACACATAGAAAACTTGAAGGTTAGGTTAGGTCAGTCACATTTCAACCTTGCCTGGAGAAATAATACTCACCAAGACGACTTCATTTGAAGTATCTTGTTTCCGTTTCAATACGAATACATCAATAGTTAAATTACCGAATACTGAGTGATTGGATTTAGGTCATGGATGGAAGCAGACTAGATTTGGAGTCTGAATGTCATACCATCATGATTATTGGTCCGTTGTAATTATGATGCTCTGCGGCAGTGCAAAGCACCGCCACAGAGTGAAGTCTTCGGACGAGTGAAGGTTGCCGGCACTCACGTGCCACTGCCCCATCCTCCGTCGTTCTCGGCTTTGTCGCTCCCACCTGCCACTCCCGAGACTCTCCGCTCACACGGCTGGCCCTTACTCACTCTTCTAGCTCGCTTTCCACATGGGATCTTAGGCACGCAGGCCCTGTCGGACCGACGAGCTCTCAGGCGTGTTCGGTTTTTCCTGCCCGCCCACGCAGCTCACCTTCCGCCTGACAGGCCTTCCATCCTAGCCCAGTTGGCACTTTGCGCTGCCGCCCAAGCCTTGACCGCGATCTACACGCTTGGTTACTTTCCTTCATTGTATACGCAGTACTTAGATATGGCAATACCACATCTTTCCCGGAGATATAGCCAGGCCAAAGACTGAGCTCCCGAGTCACTGGCATCACGACATATGGTCCTCAGATTCATAGTGGCATCTGTCAGCGTCCGTTTCTTCACACCAACCCCCCCATGTCAATGTCTGCTAGGATAACCGCCAGTGACCCCAAGATTCAGCCTCTGCTCAGTGGGGCTTCGCCGAGTCGCATTGTGGCCGGTGAGTAGCAGTGATAACAAAACTAACGATGCGAGCCCCTTGAAACTGAGATCATGGTCAACGATCGTATTCAGGAGCATGATTGTCCTCTTGCCGCTTATTGTACTCGGCTCATCATCAAGGCATTCATCGGTGCAGATCACTTCGAAGTATAGTCTTCATCCACCGCTTGTGTTAACTTGGAGTCTGCTCACGCATGCTCATTTCTGTACATCCTAGTTCAACTGGGTAAGGCATTCAAGAGCGCACTGGGTGGAGGACTCTGCGGTGCCGCAGGTGTACGCTAGGCTCGGATTTACATGGAAATCCACATCGCTTCTTCGTACTCTAGCAGTGGTTCTCAAAGATCAATCAAGGAACCACTCGCCTTGGATTCCATTCGGACATGTCAAATCTTTCCTGGGCGTTTGTTTATAACGCCGCACATGTATATACAGCCAGTAACCAAATAATAAAAGCATACTCACCACCCTCGGTTGGTCCATCAAACTCCGTTCCTTTGCAGAACATATTAGCATGACTCGAGTCGAAAGCTGATAGTTAATGCTAGGGTATGTTATGCCAGTAGTAGATAGATGAATAGGAAAGCGAGTACGACATTATTAGCGGGCTTGCGCCGTCGATTGCCAAGTCCGTGCGCAGGGGAAGCGGATGGTCATCTATCCTCATGGTTTACGTTCACTACTCGTCCTAGAGCATGCAGTGACCAGAGAAAAGAACTCAACCTAGCGCGACGGGTCTTTTTTTCTTAGAGGTACAAGGACACGCCAGCGATCCCAAGGAGAGCGACGACACAGGTAACCATGTTACCTGTGCTGAGGGCAATCACACCACCGGACTTGGTGCTACTGCTGCTAAGCTAACGTACAAAACAGATCGTTAACAGTGTGCAACAAGTAGATGGGACCGAGGGGGTAGTACCCACATGGAGGCTGCCGTTGCAACCCTTGTTCCAGTCATTGATGGTTACCTGCGCAGTTGATTCGATCGAAGGGGCATAGCTGACGAGACAGTTCATACAATCCTCCAACTGGTTTCCGATCGAAGTAGTGCACTCGCAACTGATGGTAGTACAATCCTGATCAGGCACACAAGCGTCAGTCCTGACGGATCAAGAGGAGCATTCGATAGGCATACACTTATGGTATTGATCACTTCACAGGGAGACTGACATGCAGGAGGAAGCTCGCTGGTGTTAATGCTCTGACGGACAGCGAGCCCACTTCCACCAGGAGCAGAGCTTGAATGTGTGGCTGAAATGGCCAACAGTCGGGATGAGATCGGCATGAACAAAATGGATCACTCGCCATGAGAAATCACAGGAATGGCATACATAAGAGGAGGGATTTGGACCATTGTGAGGCGGGGGCGGAGCGAAAGTAAAGAGAACGTCGGAGGAAACAAATGTATGAATGCTGTCTGCCTTTATATCAAGGGATCACACCGGTTGACCATTTTGCCATGACAAGACTCACAGGAGGCGATCTGTATCTTAGCCTCGGCTAGCATTGCGATGTGCGGCATTGGTCTCCCTCCTGCGACCTGCGACCTGGGGGTTCTGGTCCACTCGGAATCTACGTGCTCATTACTGACCGTGGCCCCAGATAGGTTTCCATTAATATTGTTCTCCGAGTACCCACCTAAATATCGTTCAGGTATGCCCAGATACATTGTCGGAGTCACAGACCTTCCGCTATTCTAGCTATAGTTTTCGCAGGTACTGTCGAGTGTATGTGGAACCGTCGGCTAGTAAGTAGACTCACATTTCGTAGTTAGTCCACCATCTATGCCACTAGGTTCCCACCTCCGAGTTGCCCCTCTCCAGCAGGCTATGATAAGCACTTATCATGGCCTAAAATACTGTCTTTACCATTACAAATATATTATGATGACTTTTTTGAGTCGCCATGCCATAAAAATGCATTACAATAGCAATTAAAATCATATTAAAATTGATTGGTAATGGAGCAAAATGGATTTGAATGCCCATTTTAAGCCGTCATAATGTGGCTGTGTTGCAATGGTGGTTTGGGTTTTTCCGACATAACGGGAAGATTGTATTCTTGGGCATATTCCAGGCACGGGTCCTCAATGATTGAATCACCGAATACCGGCGAGTGATTGGATTTGGAAGCAGGGTTGCGGCCGGTAAGGACGCCGGGCTAAGTATATTTCGAGTCTGAATGTCATGTCCGAGTCATTATTGGTCCACTGTAATTATGTCGCTCTGCGGCATCTAAAGCACAGCTATAGAGTGAAGTCTTCGGACGAGCGAAAGTTGCCGGCACTTATCCTTCTCACTCTTCCAGCTCACTTTCCACATGGGGTCTTGGGCGTGCAAGCCCTGTCGGGCCGACGAGCTCTCAGGCGTGTTCGGTTTTTCCCACCCACCCGCCCAGCTCACCTCCACCTGACAGGTCTTCCATCCCAGTTAGCAGTGCTCAGGCTTCGCGCTTCCGTCCAAGCCTCGACCGCGATCCGCACACTTGGCCGCTTTCCTTCATTGTATCAACATAGTACTTAGATACAATGCCACATCTTTCCCGGCCATATAGCCAAGCCAAAGACTCCGAGTCAAGCCACGGCTCTCCCGAGTCGCTGCCATCATGACATATGGTCCTCGGATTCGTAGTGGCATCTGTCAGCGTTCGCTTCTTCACACCAACGTCCCATGTCAATGTCCGCTAGGATAACTACCAGAGATTCAGCCTCTGCTTAGTGGGGCTTCTCTGAGTTGCATTGTGGATAGCACGAGAAAAAAACTAATGATACAGGCTCTTTGAAACCGAGATCACGGTCAGCGATCATCTTCAAGAGGATAATCGTCCTCTTGTCATTTATTGTACTCGGCCTCTTCATCAAGGCATTCATCGATGCAGACCACTTTGAGGTATAGTTTTCATCTAGTGCTTGTGTCGACTCGGAGTCTGCTCACGCATGCTCAATCCTGTACATCCTAGTTCGACGTAGGTAAGGTACTCGAGAGCGCACTGGGTGGAGGACTCAGTGTTGCAGCACATGCGCGCTGCATTTTGATTTGCATGAAAATTCACTGATCGTTTCTTCGTACTCTAATGATGGTTCCCAAAGATTAGTTAAGGAATTACTCGCCTTGGATTCCATTCAGACACGTGAAACCTTTCCTAGACGTTTGTTTATAATGCCGTACGCGTGTGTGACCAGTAACTAAATAACTAAGGCGTGCTCACCACCCTCAGTTGGTCTGTCGGATTCCATCCCTTTTCAGAACATATTAATGTGATTTGAGTCGAACGCTGATGGTTGTCGCCAATGTTGACATGTATTATTGCAGTGTATAGTGGTCAGATAAATAGGTCAGATAAAAAGGAAAGTAAGTACACTATTATTGGTGGGCCTGCGCTGTTGATCTCCAGTCCGTGCACAGGGGAAGCGGATGATCATGCACCCTCGTGGTTTGTATTCACTACTCGCTTTAGAGTGTGTAATGACCAGAGAAAAGGATACGACCTAGCGCGACATGGTTTTTTTCTTAGAAATACAAGGATGCACTAATGATCCAAAGGAGAGTGACGACACAGGTAGCCATGGTGCCTGTGCCAAGGGTAGTCGCACCACTGGATTTGGTGGTGCCGATTCTACCGGGAGGGTTGGAGGAACCACTGGCACTGGCACTGGAGGCGCTGCTCAAGCTAGTAGGTGAGCTTGCACTGGTAGTGTTACTACTGCTTGGACTGCCACTGCTGGAGCTACTAGTAGGACTACCGACCTAATGTACAAAACAGGTTGTTAACAGGGCGTAACAAGTAGATGGGAGTGATGAGGAAGTACCCACCTGGAGGCTGCCATTGCAATCCTGGTTCCAGCCATCAATGCTTGACTGAGCAGCAGATTCGGCTGAAGGGAAGATGCTAACGAAACAGTTCATACAATCCAGGAACTGATTTCCGAACGAGGTAGTGCACTCGCAACTGGTGCTAGCACAGCCCTGAGCGAGCACACAAGTGTCAATCCTGGCGGACCAAGGGGATTCAGTGGACATGCACTCACAGTATTGACTATTTCACAGGAAGACTGGCATGCAGGGGGCAAGTCGCCGGTTTCAATGCCCTGGCGGACAGTGAGTCCACTTCTACTCGGAATAGAACTTGAATGTGTGGCTGGAACCACCAAAAATCAGGACAAGGTCAACTTGAATGAAATAGATCACTTGCTATGAGAAACGACAGGAATGACGTAGTAAAGGAGAGGAGAGATTTGAACCATTGTGAGGCGGAGGTGGAACGAAAGTAAAGATGATGTTGAAGGAAACAAATGAATGAATAATGTCTGCCTTTATACCAAAAGGTCACATAGGTTGATCCATTTTGCCGTGACAAGACTCACAAGAGGTGATTTGCAACTTGGCCCCGGCTAGGATATATTACGACATACAAGATTGACTTCCCTCCTGCAACCCTGGGGCCTGGGGGGTTCAGGTCCACTTGAAATATAGGTTTCACAGGTACTGCCAAGTGTATGTTGAGCCGTCGGCTAAGTAGGCCCACATGTCATGGTTAGTCTGCAGTCCACCACCTGCATCAGCGGGTTCCCACCTTGCTCCTCTCCAGCCTGAGCGAGCTAACGGGGAAGATTGTGCTCTTGGACATATTCCAGTCCCTGGTTGATCGAGAACCTAAGCTTGCATTTTGTTGGTGCCTTCTGCAAACGCATAGTGCTAGCTAGTTGTTCACATCGAGTAAAGTAACTATGGTAAAGGGTAGAGGACGTCGCCCAGCATGGCCTGGCCGGGTTCGCACGGAGTCCGTGGGAGTCCGAGGCTTTGGAGATTGCTCCTTAAGCTGTGAGGTCCGGTGAGGAGAGGCAGGAGAGGAGATAGGCGAAGTTAGGGAAGAGCGCGGAGTGCTCTTCGGCCCGATACAGAACTCAAGTTGTCAGGTATGTGTGAGGTGAGAACATCTCGCAGATAGCATGCACTAGGCGGCTAGGGTCACGTGCTCCGAACCCCGGGGAGATACGAGGAGCTGAAATGGGATATCCAGCATCCAGTCCCATGGAAGCTGAAGGAGTGGTGGATGGTTAGACTGAAACGGGCGAGGATGAGCGAGGGTAGTGGAGGAAGAAGCGCAGGTGCCTCTCGTTTTGTACGTCGCTTGACCTTGAAACTTGAAGACCTTACACTTTGGCTCCATTCGCGCCTTACTACACCAGAGTCCGGCTCCCTTCCACGTCGCAACGAACCGATCTGTCGTTGTGATTGCGGGCACGATGAATAAGCTCCTAATTTAAACATGAAGTGTTGTTGCCAGTGGTCGTGTTTTACTAGTTTCTTGGATCGTAGCAGTACTACTAGGAAGAAGTCGGATGGGTCAATTCTAGAGGTTAGTGTCGGCCCGAACAAGAAGCCCCGGAGTTTTGGTGAGAAAGCTAATGTATTATCGGGAAAAAAGCACTACAGCTGTAGTAGATCGATGATTCGTTTTCGGTGTGTGGCAGAATTACCTATCATACTTGTCCAAATGCACGTTATTTTTCAATCTGTGGGTGGTGAAGAGAAGGTCAACACTAGCCTTGAAAATGGGGTGTGCTCAACAGTGCGCGACGTCTTTAGGGTTAGAGACGTGCCATATGGCTGGGCGCACCTTATTCTCAATAGACTCTTATCAGTCCTTCGCTCCTTTGTTCAATGCTGATCATCTACAACAGACAACGGTCAGCAGTGAGGCAGGAAGAATTTCACTTCCATTATTTGCAAGGGAACACCGAGATCGACTTTTTTAAGAGTAGGATCCCTGTAAGCACTGACTAGCACCAGTGCTAAGCTGTGGTGTTCTACTTGACGCATGACACTCTCTTCAAGGTGTCGTCTTCAAGTGAGATATTGGCACAAGTCGCTAGGGTCCAGCGTTGACCGTGACTGTACCGTGGCTTCAAGGCACACTATATACTTGTTAGGTGCTCCTACTCATAGATGTCGATGAAAAAACAACTTAGCCACACGTGAAGCTTTGAAGGGCGGCCATGAGTCGTTTCAGTGGAGTGTCTCGCATGTCGTCGCGTTCGTAGGAAGAGTCATGCTTGGCATGTAACCTCGTAATTGTGAGGGCCATTTGTTTCGTTGGTCCACATAGCCCGCGCCACCTCGTGCGGGCTTACATAAAACTCGAAGTGATAAGTCGAACAGCATTTCCTGCAGTCGTGTTGATTGTCGTCCACCTAGGCATCTCACGTGCCAGCTTAATGAGCTCGAGGTTCGAATTGCTACATCATGCGATTGCATCGATCTATCAGTCCGGGGAGCTCACGTGCCTTGTAGTCAGAGGGTTAAACACTGCCAGTGTATCGTGTCGATTCGCTTCATTCGGGCATCTCGCGTGCCATTTAGCTTGAGTGTCGAATGCAACCTGGCCCAACAGGACTATACATACAAAACTCGTTTTGCATCGGTTTGTCGGCCAGGCAACTTGCATGCCATTTCATTCGGATATCGATTCAGCGGGTTAACAAAGGCGACTTCGAGGTCAGATATACCATATCGTAGCAGAGGTAGTCGTGAAGGTCCGTTCGTTCGGGGAACTTGTGTGCAAACTTGCTGAGGAATGGAATTTTGAAGTGGCCGACGGTTTTGCCTTCCAGTTGGGTGGCGGGCCCGTCTACCAGTGAGGCCGCCACGAGTCTCGGCCATTTACATGCATTGATTGGAATGTCTTGCAGTGGATTGTCGGCTTAGGCATCTCGTGTGCACTTTAGTTGGTTTGAAGTTCGAATGGGTGCATTTACAATTACTGATTGTTGGTCCATGCCTTGTAGCGCATCGCTCCACTTGGGTTCTCACGCGCACGTGCCACTCAGCTTGATGTCAAGAGCAATTTAGCCCAGTGGAGGACAATTAGTGAATGGAGGAGCGGACCTTGACGTCAATTCGGCAGGTGAGCAGAAGGCTTTGTGACCGTATCGTTGCAGGCCCGGGTGTTGTCGCGGAGATCCATTCATTCAGGCACTTCCAAGTTCCCTTGAGGTTAAATGTAGTGGCGTTGCTTCGTCCACCCAGGTATCTCATGCGCCGTCTTTCCTGCAGGCCCAGCGAGACAGCCTTCCAGGGCAATTTGCATGGCAAGGCCAAACGTCCTAAACACCAAGTGTTGATGTCGAGATAATATGGTAGTATCCGAGTCCAAGATAGTAGTAGTAGTAGTGTGTGGAGCGTCGAGGACAAGAAAAGTGCCCGCAATATTGATGGCAGTGGACAACAGAAGAAAGGAAGGTGAACAGGAGGTTGGGCTGGAGGAATCAAACGTTGTCGGGTTCAAATAGTACCCAAAGTGTCGCATAGCCCATATCTCGATTCTATTGTTTGAGTTGAACGTCAAAACAAAACAATGCAAAAAAGTGAAATAATGCGTCTTTCAAGTTGTCCGTGCTGACGTCCACGATCTGCTTCAAAGTTCAAAGGAGTTTCGAACGGCAGCTTAAATCAAGCACTCCACCCTATGCATCCACCAGGTTATCGGTACACGAGGAACATCTGAAGGGCACAAGTGAAGCCGAATGCACACGCAGGAAACTTGAAACTTGAAGGCTTATAGGTTGCCACTAGGTCATCGGCCAGTCGCATTTGCCAGAAGAATTGATACTCACTAACCTCACGACTTCATTCGAAGTATCTTGTTCCCGTTTCAATACGAATACTGAGTGAGTAGGCTATTTAGATCACGAATGTTGCGGATAAAGTTGAACTAGACTGTATTTGGGGTGTGAATGATATCTTATAGTCGGCTATAATTAAGTCGCATTTGGCAGGTTCTCAAACCCACGGTTCTTCTTTCGCCAAGTCCGGCGCCATGATCGTATATGTAGTCCTCAGAATCGCAGTGGCATCTGTCAGGATCCGTTTTTTCCCACCAACTTCCCATATCGATGTCTGCTAGGATAACCACCACTGACCCAGAGGCTCAGCCTCTGCTCAGTGGGGTTCCTCGTGCTGTGGGTAGCAGCGATGATGAAACCAATGATACAGGCTCTTTGAAACCGAGATCATGGTCAATGATCGTGCTCAGAAGCGTGATCATCCTCTTGTCGCTTACCGTACTCGGCCTCTTCATCAAGGCATTCATCGATGCAGACCACTTTGAGGTATAGTTTTTCATCTAGCGCTTGGTTAACTTGTAGTCTGCTCACGCATGCTCATTTCTGCACATCCTAGTTCGACGTGGGCAAAGCACTCAAGAGTGCACTGGGTGGAGGACTCAGTGGTGCTGCAGGTGCGTGCTGAGTTCGAATTTGCATAGATGTCCACTGACCCCCTCTTTCGTACTCTAGCAATGGTTCTTCAAGTTTTGACCCTCATGGTAATTCCAGGGAAGTCTCTAGGTCACCTGTACTCAATTCTCTCCTTCCATAGCCCTTGCGGACGGTCATGAACTACCAATATCGCTATGGTACGTCGACCACCGAAGCAGTAAAGACGCTCTATGCAGACGGTGGTTGGCCGAGATACTACCAAGGCCTCGTTCCCGCCCTAATTCAAGGACCTGTATCGCGCTTTGGCGATACCGCCGCTAACGCGGGCATACTCGCTCTATTGCAGAGCAACGAATTCATGAGACAACTCCCGACTCCCGTCAAGACCGCTTTCGCAAGCATTGCCGCGGCATGCTTTAGAATAATTTTGACGCCCATCGACACTGTTAAGACCACCATGCAGACTGAGGGCAAATGTGGAATAGCTTTGCTTCAGGCCAGGGTCGGTCATGAACTTGTATGGGATGCAACCTCTTATTTATCGGCTTGGTATCTAGGTCAAGAAACATGGGATTGGTTCCCTTTGGTACGGTGCTCTGGGAGCAGTGGTAGCCACATTCGCATGCAGTTATCCTGTGGGCACCTTCTCTTTATGTTGTGCTCTAATCGAGTCTGACGTGGTCATTCAGTGGTTCGCAATGTACAATTACCTTGATGCAACGATTCCTTTGCCGACCACCGTTTTCGAGAAGCTTGCCCGTTCCGCGGCCATTGGGTTCGCAGCTTCTATCGTTTGTGATAGCATCTCGAATTCCCTATTTGTCCTCAAGACTTACCGTCAAGTCAATGCCACCCGGATCGGTTATGTCGATGCTGCTCGTGCAGTGATTGCCGCCGACGGTGTTCAAGGTTTGCTTGGACGTGGCCTGAAAACGCGTATCTTGGCCAATGGTCTGCAGAGCATAATGTTCTCTATTCTCTGGAAGCTCTTTTTGGATCTGTGAGTGCCTGAATTGGATACGTGTTTCCTCGGATGTTAACCCCCGATAAACAGATGGGATGAGAAGACGAAGAACTCCTGATTCCCATTATACTTGCGAATGTGATACCGCACAATATGCTTATCTTTCCTTCTTGATATCTGGCACAACTTTGTCATTACTATCCATAATGGATTACTCCGCACTTACTCCGTGCAAGGCCGATTAGAGCAGAACAAAATGGGTAACCTTTATCTATCTCATCACGTTGATTATGTGTCCATAAGTCCTGTTACTTAGTTCCTCCGGCCATTCACCCAGTCATCCCAGCAGATGACCAGCATCACCGCGTGTCCACCGGTCGTACCCGTCGCCAGATCTCCTTCTCTGATGTCCTCTTTATTCTCTGCATTGCTTCGGTGACCGGAAGATACTCTATCCTATCTCGATAATCCTTCTTTAGCGAGTCTCACTGGCATCCTCTCCGCTACTCTGACCGAAACGTCGTTTCGTTCTGAGGTCTGCCATCGAATATACCGCAACCCCCAAGACCGGGGGGACGAGGCCGTCGTGGGCAGTTCGAGTGCGTAATGCAGAAGCAAGAAGACTGCATTTATTGTGATGTACGCCCACTGAAACGGAGGGAGTACAATGGTGAAACCAATTTCGATCTTAAGATGGGCGGGTCTTGTTATGCATGTACTGATCGCTGATCACGTATACAGCATCCGTTCTCCGCCCTTGAACAAAGCGACGGGCGGAATCCTTAGGTCCCTCGAATACCATCAGCTCTAAAGCGGGTTGGAAAAACTGTAGAAGGACCCCTAGGTGTTCCTCCAAGTCATGAGAGTTTGCCTGCACAACGACTTGGACTACGCACACACCATTGCAACCTTCACATACACCGTTTTGTCAACTTCTTTACAAGAGCTAGGGCATTGCGGAGGAAGAGACATTTGGGCATTTGGGCAAGATAGCATGTCAGTTCCGTACACGAATTCGCTAGAATTTTGCTCCCCAACTCGGAGAATACAGGACCGGATCTTAATCCACTTCGCCGCACGTGCCATCGATGAACAGCACCAAGCCTTCCTCAATAGGTATGCTCTGCAAAAATCTTGTCCTCGGTGACAATGCTGCGATAAAGGGTTCATATTCACTTATTGATGAAAAGATGTGGTGGTCACGGTGTAGCGGCGGTGGAAAGAAGCCAGGTAGGTCGATTCCGGAGGTCGACGCTGAGATGGCATTTCTTGATTGGACAACTTTCAAGAGCACGAAGAGATATTCGAGTGAACGAGGGAACCCAAACAAAAGGTCCCAAATCAGTGGCGGAATGCTGATGATCTGTTGGGTAGAGTGCGAAAGTGCCATACGTTAGTAGTAGATTGATACGTCTTGTTCTCGATGTGTGCGGCGAAGTCGCGCGTCGTCGTCGTCCAGTCCCTTGTTCTGTAACTAACTTGAAGGAACAGTGAAGAAAATATTAGTACCTAGTAGCCTCAAAAACGAGGTCCGACAGTACCAAACACCCTTGTTATCAAGGACGTGCCTCACTGTTGGATGCACCTTATATTTGTTAGACTCTTATCAGTCTTTTGTTCCTGTGTTTAATAGCGATTCTACGACAGACGGTCAACAGACAGAGACAGGAAGGCAGAAGTATTTTCATATTTATGCAAGGGGTGTAACGCACAGGAGCGGACTTTCCGCAACTAGCTGATGAGTACTTGTTAAGTGATGGCACGCTTGGTGCTCAGTGTCAGTCTTGAATGCGTCATATACTGCCGATGGTTGCTCGCTGGCAGGCTGGGACCAAAGGTTGGCTGCGTCGCGGCTTCACGATGCACTACGTCGTCGTCAGGTATCACACTCATCAGTATTGGTAAAAAAAAATACAGCTTACCCATGCTGCTTCGCCAAGATGTAACGGGGATGCCCGATGCAGGTTCCGATCGTTGCGAGGTGCGGGGCATGTAAAGGGAGGGAGCAGCCAAGCAGGAACCACTTCCGAGTCACAGCACAAACTGTAATCCAGCAAACATGTTATCATGGTTGGGAGGATAGACTGAATCCACGGAGGAAAGCCGGTACTAGTAGCAACACCACCTCCCCGATGACGTACCCCAAGCTCTGGGTGCCGCAAGTGAATCCTCCCTTCAATTGGAATCGCTCCAATGGCGACCTTGTCATTGCTCGCAACTGCCCTGAAAATGCCTTCACCGTCCTGCTTCGTTTGTCGTCAGAGTTTGGCATCATAACCGCCAACCTACCTTAACTTTCACCCACTCAAATCATCTACCCTCACCAGGCCTGCTTCCACCTTGCAGCACTGTGTTCACAACCCATTACGATGGTCAGCTCTCCTAGCCTCACACACAAGCTTACGCTCAGTACTCGAGCCGGTGTCATACAACCTTGGACTTCTGTGCTCACAAAACATTAGTTACAAACCCGCACGTATCGGCCAATATAGTATTCGTACTGACAATGAACCGGGAATCAAAAAACAAAAAAGGATACGGCGATCAGCATTCAATCTAGCAGTTAACACGGTTTTGATTCTTGATCAACGTGCGGGATCTACATACCATTTTAATGAGCCCGCAGTTCAAACAGGTGTATCTGCGATCACGTTACCTTGTCGACCTGGGCTGTCCGCATGCTTCGTTGTCTGGGGGACCGGACTGCGGGCCCATCTCACGCGCCATTCAGCTTAGGTTTCGAGCGCAATGTGGTTGAGCGGGAACACGCGGTGGTAGACTGAGAAGGGTCCTTTTTCGCCAGCTACGTAAGTCGCATGCTATTTTATTTGATCTTTATTTCAGAGGTCAATAAAAGGTGACTCTAACTTCTAGGTCAAGAATACCGTATCATTGCAGAGGTCATGCGTCATGAGAATCCGTTCATTCGGACAACTCGCGTGTCAAGTTGATGAAGAACGGGATTTTGAAGGGATTAGGTAATGGTAGTAAGTGAAGGGGTAACTTTGGGGTGACTTGGGTGCTTTCTCGGAGGGACGTTGAACGACGGAGTGTTGGTTCGTTGGTCTGAAAATCTCGGCGGCAATCTCGCACACTGTATTCCTTGTAAGTCAAGCGAAATCGAACATTGGGGTAACTCACATGCTAACCCCCGTGGAAGTTGGTCCTGGACATTGAGCGTCAATATCAGAGTGTTAACGTCCATGTAGCGGGTGAAATAGCGAGGGCAAGGAAGCGCTAGCCATCAATGACGGCGGGAAAGAGAAGAAAAGGAAGCGAGCAAGAAGTTGGGCTGGAAAAGTCAAATGTCGTCGAGCTCGAACATTCAATACATACTTTGGTCCATACCAAGACCCACACCTCGACCCCACGGTTCAAATTGGATGATGGAAATAATAAAGGCTAGGTTATCACTAGGTCCTCGTCAAATCGTGTCTAACTGGAGAAATGATACTCACTGGTACGACTCCATTAGAAGCATTTCGTTCCAGTTTCAATAGGAATATACCAATGATTGTATCATGCTGAATGGTTGGACTATTTAGGGATAGAGTGACACCCCTGGCGCGATTGGCTAAGTCCTCGTAACATAGCTTGTACATAGCTACAAACATATTCCGCCTAGTCATCCAGTATTTCATCTTGACATAGTGTACTACATATCAAAAATAAATACCGTGAAATGTTCCTGTGAAATAGTAAACAATAGATTTAAAATATGTACCTTAAAATATGTATCGGTGCCTATGTTTACATCACATTTTTAACCATACATATTATGAAAAATATATAAGAAACTATTACAATACATATTTTGAATTATGTTAACGGATACTGGCCAATCAGAGTGAAGCATTCCGGGTATGTTCAGCTTACATACTCACATGCATGCTCGAAATATGACTAAGGTACATATTTTAATAACACATTTTTTATTGTTTCCAAATTAGTTTACAAAACAAAGGCTTAACTCTTCTTTTGTCTAACTTTAGACATAATATTTTACCTAAGTCGGAAGCCTAAGTCTCACAGGCAAAACTAATGACATTTTATTAGTTTGTTGTTAATTATGTTTCAACCACATTAGTAGTTACCTAGGCGGAATATGTTTGTAGTTATGTACAGCAAATGTTTCAAGGACTTGTCCAATCGTCCCAGGGGTGTGAACTTCAAGTTGAGGGTACTATATTTGGAGTGTGACATCTTATTGGTCGGCTATATCGCAATCTCACGGTTCTTTCGCCGCTGCGCCGTGATCATAATGGTCCTTAGATTCACAGTGGCATCTGTCAGCATCCGCTTCTTCCCACCAACGCCCCATGTCAACGTCTGCTAGGGTGACTGTTACTGACCCAGAGACTCAGCCTTTGCTGAGCGGGACCGATCATGATGAAGACCTGGTTCCTGGCATCGTGACCGGCTCTTTGAAACCGAGGTCATGGTCAATCATTGCGTTCCAGAGCGTCATCGTCCTCTTGGCGCTTATCGTCTTCGGCCTCTTCATCGAGGCCTTCATCGACGCAGACGACTTTGAAGTATGGTTTTCATCTGGCACTTGCACTGGGTCTACTCACGCAAGCTCAACTCTGTACGTCCCAGTTCGACGTAGGCCAGGCACTCAAGAGCGCACTTGGTGGAGGACTTAGTGGCGCCGCAGGTACGCGCTGATTTTGTATTTGCATAGAAATTGGCTAATTCCTTCGTACTCTAGCAATGGTTCTTCAAGTTCTGACCCTCATGGTAATTCCAGAGGAGCCTCTAGGTCGACTGAACTCAACTTCCTCCTTCTACAGCCCCTGCGGACAGTCATGAACTATCAATACCGCTATGGTACGTCGACCACCGAAGCGATCAAGACGCTCTATGCAGATGGTGGTTGGCCTAGATACTACCAAGGCCTCGTTGCTGCTCTCGTTCAGGGACCTATATCACGCTTTGGTGACACCGCTGCCAACGCGGGTATTCTCACTCTATTGCAGAGCAACAAATTCATGAGACAACTCCCGACCCCAGTCAAGACAGTTTTTGCAAGTGTTGCCGCGGCGTGCTTTAGAATGCTTTTGACGCCCATTGACACTGTCAAGACCACCATGCAAACTCAAGGCAAGGGTGGTATGGCTTTGCTTCGGGCCAGGGTTGGTCATGAACTTGTATGAGATGCAATCTCTTGTTTATCGGTCTGGTATCTAGGTAAAAAAATATGGGATCGGATCCCTCTGGTACGGTGCTTTGGCAACAGCGGCAGCCACATTTGTAGGCAATTATCCTGTAAGCACCTTCTCCTTTCATTGTGTTCTGATCGAGTCTGACTCGGTCCACTCAGTGGTTCGCAACATACAATTACCTTGATGAAAATCTTCCTTTGCCGACCACTGTTCTCGAGAAGCTTGCCCGTTCCGCGGTCATCGGATTCGCAGCTTCCATCGTTTCTGATAGCATTTCGAATTCCCTGCGCGTCATCAAGACTTACCGTCAAGTCAATGCCACCCGGATTGGTTATCTCGATGCTGCCCGTGCGGTGATTGCCGCCGACGGTGTTCGAGGTTTACTCGGACGTGGCCTGAAAATACGTATCCTGGCCAATGGTCTGCAGAGTATTATGTTCTCCATTCTCTGGAAGCTCTTTTTGGATTTGTGAGTGCCTGAATTGGACACGTGTTGCCTCGGATGCTGACCTTTGATAAACAGATGGAATGAGAAGACGAAGGCCTGATAAGGATCCTTGATATCCATTATACTCGTGAATATGATACCGCATGGTATTCTACTTCTTGATATCTGTCATAACTTTGTCATTACTATCCATGATGGATTATTGCGCACATACTCCGCATAAAGTTGATTAGAGTGGAACGGAATGGGTAACCTGGGTAACGTTTATCTATCTCATCACGTCAACTACCTGTTCATAAGCTGTGCTACTCGGTTCCTCCAGCCATTCACCCAATCATCCCAGCAGATGGCCAGCATCACCGTGTGTCTACCGACCGTACCCACCCTTGGATCTCCTTCTCTAATATCCTCTCCATTCCCCACCTTGCCTTGGTCACCGGAAAACACTCTATCCCATCTCAGTACACCTTCTTTAGTGAATCCCATCCTCTCTGCTACCCTGATCGAAGCGTCGTTTCGTTCTGAGGTCTGCCATTGAACACGCCGTAAACCAAGACCAGGGGGTGAGGCTGTGGGTAATTCGAGTGCATAACGCAGAAGTAAGCCCACTGCATTCGTGGTGACGTGCGTCCGCTGAAACGGTGGGAGTATGACGACGAAGCCAATTTCGATCTTGAGATGGACGGGTGAGCCATTGAGGTATCCGATGATGCCGGCAAAGTTTGCAGAAGACAGTGTTTTGTTCGCATCCATTGTTCCCGGAGTGTACGGTGATTTGGTTTTATCTATGATAGCGTAGAGGACCATGCCTCGATCTGGTTGGATCCGGTCGCAGATGACTTGCTGCGTGAAATCAGTAGCAGAAGTGAAGGGTCCCATCGGGAAGTGTTGGTAAAGCGTTGGGTGAGATGAAGAGCCTTGAAAGAAGAGTTCTGCATGATCGAAGGGCTGGAGGTATCCAGGAATATGTCATGTAGATGGCGTTTGTTGTCAGAATCGCGATGATCCCAGGATTGATTGCAGGTCGGGGAACTTACAATGAATGGTGTCAACTTGACACGGTCATTTTCGAGATCACAGACCGGAAAGTCAAAGTTGAAGTCATATGTGACGGTTTTTGGAGCTGACATTGATGGTGGAGTGGGGTACAGCGTGATTGGACGGGAATCAGGACTGCTCTACCCAAAGGGACGCTCAGGCTCCGCTGCGGAATTGTGTAGTGATGGCATGTTTTTATCTTATCTTACCGTGGATATCATGATGTCATTGACATGCTACGTTCGCGTCAGCTACCCGACATCCTTACCATAACATTGATAACAACCACTTCACCATGGTGCGTACCGCTCTGCATGGACCTTGTTTGAATAACTACTTACATACGCCTCCCTCGGGTCCAAGGGCGCTATCATTTCATCCATTGCTTCCATCATCAACACTATCATCTCTGCAGTTGTGCATCAGCGAAAACTCACGCGAGTTGCAACAGAATATAATCCATTATCATTGTCCATATTGGCGATAATCTGACATAATCAGGCAATGCACCAACAGTGTCTTATAAGACAATCTATAGGTTCTCGCTGTTAGGAATCATCACGGATTTAGTTTGTGTGTGCAATCCTACGGGATCTGTTAACAGAGGGCCCATCTCTCCTATCAAACTCATCC
>JBBPMZ010000225.1:0-18847 GCA_038090575.1 Tylopilus cf. pernanus | reverse complement strand
TGGAAGGTTTTGACACAGTAGTAGGGACGACTGTCTTCTGCTTGGAGTAGAACAGCTGATCACGGAAGAGATAAAGACCGGCGAGAACGACGCCGACGCTAAGGACAGCGACGTCGGTGGACGACGCAATGGCCATTGCTGCTGAGAGGACGAGGGGAACCGGGGGACGTGGACAATTGTCCTGGAAACGAAACTCTAAAAAGAAGGCAGAAACAAGAGCAGAGGCAGAAGTGCGCAAGTTCAAAACCAACGTATGCTTTCCCACGCCAATACGCGGACGAAATTATTTAGAAAATATAAAATAATCCAACGGCAGAGGATACAAATCAAATGCTGGCAGGACGAGTCAGAGAATGGAGAAAAACGGGACACGTAGTCTGCTGTCCGTCGGCACTTTTTATACTGCCGGGCTCTCTGGTCGCACCGAGCCTGTGTGCGCAGCCCGAGCACCGCGAAGTCAACGTCTGTCCGACACTGAATCGGCCGGCTATCACTGATTGTGTATTTGACGCTCTGGTAGCGAGTGTTACTTTTTGTGACCGGAAGGAACAGCTCGCATTGTGTTTCAGAACTCTCGTAAGTTTCACTGTGGTAGTCGGAATCAAAATGGGCTGATTCGAGGCTTAGCAATTGCAACGTAGTCATCATCGGGGCGGTGTACACAGCATTAGCCGATATAGAATAATCTCGGCTGAGTCTTTCATCGATTCATCATCCACGGGAACTTATCTCCCGTTAGTTTGCGCGCATGGTCTATCATTAGTTCCCGAATTAAGATCCGCTGAGAGAACCGCAATGTCAGGACAGATTATGCCGAGGGCGCGCGAAAGAAAGGACGTGAATAATGATGCTGCTGCTCCGAGATCCCAGTGATGTTTCTGCCGACCCAGCCTGGGATCCTCACGATCTTTCCCGAAACTAGTTAACTATGCCATAGGCACCGCTATGTTCACCTACTGGCTAGTTTTGGATGATAAGAGGGCTCGTTATCCGTCGGCGAAAGCCGTCCGTACATGCCAAAACACTTGCACCCAATTCGGCAATTCACTATTAGCATTATGACGGGAACCCTAACCTTAGTCGTGGGTTACAGATGAACTGACACGTAGACTCCTCCGAGCCAATGACACGAGTGTATGATCATTGACTTCCCATCTTCATCACATTCACGATGTCCCTTCTAAGGTCAGTCCTCATCACTTTTCCCTCTTGACATTCTACGCCTTTACACGTGCTATTATGTAGGCTTGGTCTGTGTGTGACAGGCGTATATGCCATGTTCCTCGTGAGTAGTTGTGTCACGTCTCGGAGGACGTCAGTTAACCCGAAATTGCGCCTAGCTTTGGGCCATCGCACAAGAACGACGTATGGTGTTAGTTTTTTCTTATACTCCGAAATTGACAAGATTCTCTCTTCCCCAGTGTCGGTCCCCTTCCAGTCCGTCGACGGGCAGTCCCACAGGTTCAAGTCGGCTCTATTTATTGGAACATGCCAGAGCTTCCTCAGTTCCCTGTCCGCTCTTTGCTACATATATATGCGCAGAAAGCCAGGGTCCACTTTATTCTCTCTGCTTGGCCTTGATATCCCCACTTCAGCCTCGCAGTCCAACGGTTCGTCTAAAGTTAACGGAACCACAGGTACCAAGATACACACCAACGGGCTCTCTTTCTTTTCTCACCGAAAACGCCTCCTGCTTGGTTACCTTCAATGTTCTAGTTTCATTGCCCTAGCGGCTCCATTCGGCTTTGCTGCGCTCTCGTATATTACATACCCTACCATGGTACTCGGAAAGTCTTGCAAGCTCGTTCCTGTCATGCTTATGAACTTCCTTCTTTACCGGCGCAAATTCGCCCCTCATAAATATCTCGTCGTCACGCTAGTCACGACTGGCATCAGCGTGTTCATGTTCTTCGGGAACGAGAAACCCTCTAAAGCAACATCCAACAAGACCCCTGATGGGCCACAGTCCCCGTACCTCCAACTTATTGGGGTCGCTTATCTTCTCATCAACCTCGTCCTGGACGGCGCCGTCAACTCCACACAGGATGAGATTTTCTCCAGGTACAAAGTCTCGGGCCAGCAGATGATGTTCTGGATCAACGCGTTTTGTACGGTGTTGACCACGGCCCTTGGGACACTTCCGTTACCCCACATTCCTGTCCTCCACCCTACGTCTGGCACCCAGAGCGAGTTTGTCGCCGCGTTGGAGTTCATACGAACGCACCCTTCGATCGTTGTCCCTCTCGTTCAATTTTCGCTTACGGGCGCGCTTGGTCAATTGTTTATCTTTGAGACCCTACAGCATTTTGGATCTTTGACCTTGGTGTTCGTATTAGCATCTCGTTTGTTCATTTCAGCCTATAATCTGACCTCGTCTACAGGACAATTACTCTTACCCGGAAGATGTTCACGATGATTTTGTCAGTCGTGGTATATAATCATAAGCTGACCCTTGGCCAGTGGCTTGGAGCGGCAATTGTGTTTGCAGGGATATCAATAGAGGCATTCGTAAAGCGCAAAGGTAACGGGTTGGTCGGTTTACTGATAGACAACCGCTGACAGGAATTGCAGATGTGCATGCAAAGCAGGTTGTACTGGAGAAGGAAAAGGCTCAGATCAAGTCGTTGTAGCCCAACGTTTCCACGCTCACTTCATACCCCATGGCAACCCAACTATTTATTCATAACCAGTAGACGATTTCTTATACAATATAATAATAATCTTGAGCAAATAGTGCAGCGAGAGATTTAGTATCAGGGCTCCGTCGCCATCATGGCATCGTCTCCATCGTCTCCGTCAACGAATGCCCTTTTCCGGTCTTCTATTCTGTGAGAAAAGGTCAGTAGTAGACGAGGTCGAAACGAACTGATGGTGACCTTGAATCTTCCTCTTCGTCATCCCTCTTCCTACGAGACACCACTCTTTGCATTGGTGCGGTCGGGAAACTAGCAACCGCAGCTTTGGCCTTGTATATTGATTCATACTCCTGAAGGCAGGCATTAAGGACAGAATTACTTTGTCCACCGGGAAGCATGTACCTTGATCTGTGTCAAAAAGCCACCATTTGGAGATATACAATACCGCCGATTCTGCACCAAATGGAGGGCATCTTCCCAGGCCAAATTATAATGTCGCATGACGAACATGACCACGAACGCAGGGGACAGCGAGATGCCACCTAACAACGTCAACTTTCAGCATGAATGGGCGCATACAGTTACCCACAGCAATATTGACGTACCATTGCAGTGTACGAGAACTTTACCGCCCTGTGTTAGCGCATTTCGAATAAACTGATCCGCCCTGTGCAAGACCGGTTCAATAGTTGGATACAAATGGTTGTTGAAGTGCCCACTCTGGGAATAATCTGATGACGTTTTGCTCTTCATTGTCTTCAACGTTCAACACCAAGTACTCGAATTGATCAGGAAAGCGAGGTCGGACAGAAAAAGCCTCTTTCTGATCTCGTATGCAGACACTGTAACACCCGTTAATGAGTGCTAGAATAGATCCACGGCACGGCTTTGACGCGGACATGAACAGCCGAGAGCATCAAGGACGTACATGTGGGTGACACCCAGGGATTTCAACGTTTCGAGCGACTTCGATGCTTGGAATGGACCAAGTAACAGACCAGGTAATATTTCTTGACATTCGCGCCTCATTTCATACCTGGGTCATCGTTAGTTCCAACCACCACCAAAGTTGACAATGGCCAGCAATGGGTCTGAATCGACAGAGGGGCACCTACCTCCATTCAATATCACCTGGCCCTTGTACGAGATTGCGCAAGGTTTCGTCAGTGAGATTAACTGCAGCCATAGTCAGGACGAAGAAAGGTGGAAAAAGATAGCACGAAAGCCGGATATAGTGGTAGTAATTGAGGGGTAATGTGATGCTACTCTCGGAAATTTCGTTCGGAGTTCGGAGGCACGAGTCTCGAACATGGAACAAGACGATGATATACCGTAAGCTCGCTAGATACATTTTACAGTCGCATTGGCAACTTAGCGCATGACAAAGGACGCTCATCGACCATGATGCGTTGTCATCTGAAACACCAACAGCCTCCCAGGAGTCACAACGGATCCCATGCACTATAATCACCGGGTTTCTCGGCGCTGGCAAATCGACATTGTTGAGGCAAGTCTCTTCTATGTCATATTTCTGTGTCTCATCGACGTCGCACAGGCGCATACTTACCGAGCGACACGGGTATCGCATCGCAGTGATCATGAATGAGTTTGGGGACACAGCCGTACGTCGCTATGGCTACCTTCTGGGCTTGCGTATTCATTCGAAGCAGAATATTGAAGGTTTCGCATACGGTTCTTGTGTGTTCTAGTCGAATACTGATATCACACCGAGCCAAGGCCATCAATGTCACTTCCAGCGAGGATCCCATGGCAGAGAGATCGGAAGAATTTCTTGAGCTGGCCAACGGGTGTCTATGTTGCAGTATTAAAGACGCAGGCATCGCTGCTATCGAGAAGTTGATGGAACGGAAGGGCGCATTCGATCACATCATACTTGAGACTACTGGACTCGCTGACCCTGGTAAGGATTACACTGTCATCTGCGTCATATAGCGAATTCAGCTCGGATTGAAATAGGTCCTATTGCATCTATGTTTTGGTTGAACGAAGAGTACTCTGATGGGCTCAGCAAGCAGATATCCCTTGATGGTGTTGTCTGTGTGGTGGATGCTGTTTTTGGTCAGCAGGTGATTATGAGCGCGAATTCATATAATGGTCGTCCTCTGATCTGATAGCCGAATAGCAAATGGAAGAAGACCATTCTGTGGACGGGATTGGCGAAAGCCTCAGGTAAGTATTTTCAGGAGAACCACGCCGATGTTCATGTTTTCGCGGCATAGACAAATAGCTTGCTCAGACGTCATTCTTCTAAATAAGGTCGACCTTGTATCGGATGACAAACTACTGTCAACGGAAGGAATGATTTGCAAGGTCAATCCGACAGCGCCAGTTCACCGGACGATACAAGCAAATATTAATCTAGCCCACATCATGAACATCGATGCCTATGCGGGAGCCACGCAACCGCAACATACTAACTTGAGGCGCCACCGATGTGATGAGGCTCCCGAGAATTGTCACAATGATGCTCACCGGACTTTGGTAAAGCATTATGAGCACCGTGGAATATCCAGTCTTCAGTTGCATATTCCTCCTCTGACGCCAGATCAACTCACTAAGCTTGATCATTGGATTCAGGAACTACTTTGGTGCCATGATGAACCAACAGTAGGTGACTTGGAGAGGCATAACCTTGACCTCAAGATATTACGTTGCAAGGGACTATTTGTTCTGAAGACAGGGCAGGAATATGTGCTTCAGGGAGTGCAGAACATGTATGAGCTTACACTGATGGAAACAAAGGACACATTTGGAATTCCATCTTCTGGGAAACTGGTATTGATTGGGAAGGGGTTAGATAATGTGCTGAGAGATAGCTTGGAGACTGTCCTTGGATTATAAATTGTTCAGAGAAGTGTGAATAGTAAATCATATCCAATAGAAAGCAATGATGTGACATGTACAATGGGAACTTCACTGTCTTGTTAACTAGATCCCTTGGCAAGAACAAAATTTGTTGTAGGATGATGTATCTGACAGTATGTGTGTTACAATCACAATCACCATGATTAACAATCCTAACAATTACCAGCACACTCACATATTATCAACTATCAGTACTATCATAATGAGACCCCAATTGCTCTATTTTATGGCTATTTAAGCTTGCTACAAGTCTATCTTTGACTCTGTATTTACATAAGCTATATTCAACTCTAGATTCAACTGAAAGAGTTCCACCTTACATATGCATTCTCATTCCCCCATGTATACTATATAAGCTTGCTATAGGGTTATTTTCAATTCTAGATGCTTATATGAAGTTACCTCACTCTATCTTCAACTCTAAATGCTTATGTAAGCTACATTTAACTCTAGATTTGACTCAATGAGTCTCAGTTCATTCTGCCTCATACTTACTCCTCTACTCTAGTCTGACTTATGTTAATCCAATATGACTGGTTCTCATCTATAGTACAGATATATTTCATGGCTATGTAGTCTAGACATACATACCCTATGTTTATCCTAACTCTTGCTCCATAGTATAGCATATCTGTAGATTTACTCTATACTTGTACAAATGGTAGAGTAGTGTAAAAGAGATAGTCTCAACTTGCTGAAGGATCCAGTCTTGTCTTTCTGGAGTTTCCCCAAGCCTCTAGATCCTCCTTGATTTGCTTTCTACTGTCCTCCTACAAATAACTTAAGTCTACAAAGGTCTGGTTGTTTCAATGTGTGACTTTTTCTGCCACTGAGTCAGTAACAATGCTATTCTTATAGCAGTTATGTATGTGGTGTCTCTTATCTCACTAGTTTAGTAGCAATAGCTTTCACTGTGGTAGTAAGTGGTATGGTACTCATTACAGCACTTAGCAGTAGACTTAGCAAAAATTTTTAAGAGAGAAAAAGAATCAGATGAGATACATAAGAGATAGCCATTGCCCATGACATTTCCCATGCCTTTTGAATGAGTATCCTGGACTAGCATTACAAAATTTGCTAAAAATGATCTATGAAGAGATTAGAAGTGTCATGCATGTGTCATTAATGTTACAATCACTCTAAACCTTGCTGACATCCTTGCTGACATCCTTGCTGACACCTTGCTGATACCTTGCTGACCACCACCATAATCTAACCATTGGTGCTCTCTCAATAATACTATCCTAATCACTCTATTTTATAGCTATTTTCCCATATTTTTCCATTGCCATTTAGGCTTGCTACAAGCTTAATACTTTGTTCACATAATTAGCCCCTATTTGACTTCATCCATGCGAACCAGACTATTCTACACTGACCCAGGCCTGGCTATGGTCTAGATCCATTAGCCCTTGACCAGTCTAGACTATAAAAACCCTCAAACCACTCTAGACTCATGTATTATGATGTTGTTCCATCCCACACATGTTTGCCTCATGCCTACCCTACACATGCTCTCCTCATCATGATGTTTACCTTCCCCCATGCCTTGGCCAGACTCCCTATGATGCAGATACATTCCATGGCTATGCAGCCTGGATTCCTAAACCCTCAGCCTATCCAGAACCTGTTGAGTTATTCTTACTATTCTTTGTGTAGTTATTAGTTAAACGGACACAGACACAGACATTCCTGGATTACATAATTGTTGAGTAGATAAAGTAGATTTTGACACATCTCTACCTCAGTCATGGACTCCATACTGTACTGAGGTGAGATCAGTCCTTCTATCCTTTGTATTGTGTACTTACACACTGTAGCTTATCTCTACAGGTGTGCTAATACCAGTCATGGACTCTGTACCATACTGAGCTTATCTCTACAGGTTATGAGCCCCACGCTCTAATCTTGCAGATCATACGCATTTACTAGTGTCAAAACCATGCATATATTCGCCCAAATGTCTAGCACTACAACAGAGGAGGTTAAGCTACCTAAGCTCGATGCGTCCAGTAAGGAGTGGACCACCTGGAACTTGAAGGTTCGGCTCCAGCTTGCTGCTAGCAGTTGAGGACTTGCTGGGTACCTTGACAGGAGCAAGGCAAAACCTGTTGATCCTGTGGCTGGGCAACCAAGTGGTTGGAAGCCTTCAGACGCTGCTGAGCATAAACAAGTTACAGACTATGAAAAAGATCTGGCAACCTGGGAGGAAAAGGACATGAAAGTGTGGCATATGATCGTGAACACCCTTCCTAATTCCATCTTTGTTCATCTTGTGCCAGTGAACAAGATGTTGGCCCATGAGTACTTTGCGACTCTCTGTACCCTCTTTGAGAAACGTTCCCTGGTTGTAGGTGCTGAGATGCAGCATCAGCTCAGGGAACTCAAGTTGAAGGAAGGAGGGGACACACACGTGCATATAGACAAGATCATCGCACTTTGCGAAGATCTTGCATCTATTGGTTGACCAGTCTCGGATGAAGACCTTTTCAACATTGTATATGCATCGCTCCCACGCTTGTACAACCCTGGACTTGCTGCATTATCCTCCATGATGCATCTACAAGGAAGTAGCATCACATCAGATGCTTTAATGGACATCATACTTGAGGAATACGAACAACTCACCTTGCAAAGCAGCGGGAAAGGCAAAGGCTCTTCAAGCAAAGATGCTGCTTTTGGGGCTGACACATCTTCTAAAAAATGGAAAGGAAAAGGGAGGAAGTTTACCGGCAACTGCCACAACTGTGGTTGGGCTGGACATAAAAGTGATGACTGTTGGGAAGACGGTGGCAGAAAGGCTGGCCAGGCTCCTAAGGGCTGGAAGTTGTGAGGAAAGAAGGCTAAGGACGATAAAGGCAAGGGCAAATCATCAGCCTTGGCAAACACAGCAAGCAAGAAAGATACTTCACAGCCTGATAGTGCTTGGATCACTGTGCCCAAACCTGATGTTGATGTCTTCATAGTAGCCCGGAATGACAACATTCCAGAACTTTATGACAGCAGTGCCTCTCAACATCTCTCGCCGTGTCATGAACATTTTCTTAACTTTGTCAGTATACTGCCTAAGCCTATCAGAGGGGCGGACAATGGGACATTCAATGTGGTTGGGCGAGGAGACCTGCCCATTTATCTTCCTAACTAGTGTTTAAAGGTCCAGTTGCAGGACCGCCAAAAGACTGGCAACCAGACCGGACTGGCATCGGTTGCAACCGGACTTAGTTGCCAGTTGCCTAGATAATTAAAATTACCAGTTGCCAGTTGCCTCCTTTTGAGAAAATCAAAAAACCGGTCCAAAAACCGGTCACAACCGGTTGCAACCGGTGCCCCTATTGGCCATATGATTCCCCCCATCAATCTACACTTCCCATAATTTTTCCAGAATTTTACATATTTTATTTGAATTTCTACACCAAATTTCAAGTTAGTACCCCCCTAAACCAACACCCAACCCGGTTTCGATCATAACATCTGATCCCCTGCTCCGATCCCCACACAATATAGGAATAAAATGTAGCTATTAGTGTGTAGAATATTAGCTCCCACTAATGCCAAGCTTCATTCCCACTCTGGGAATTGATATGACGCCATATGTGTCAGTATATAGTCATATGACCCCCTAAACTAACATCTCACCCGGTTTTACTCATAACTTTGGATCCTGTGATCCGATCTCTACGCAATATAGGGATAGATTGTAGCTAGAAGTATGTAGAATAATATCTCTCACCAATGGAAATCGTGAATCTCACTGTAGGAGATGATATAACCAAATCCGGGTCACATACCCCCTGAACCAACATACATCCTTAAATATGTCATATCTCCTAATCCTGTGGTCCGATCTCCACGATCTATAGGAGTCATATGTAGCTAATACAGTGTAGAATAATGTCTAGTAGTCACCCGAGCAGCCAATCTTACTTCCTCAGGGGCTATGGACCGGTTTCCAGTGCAACTGGTTGCAACTGATAAAAAAGACTGATAGAACTGGTCCCAATCGGTCCGGTTGACAGTCTGAGGCCTCCAGGGATCATATTAGGACCGGTTCAGTCCGGTTGCCTGCCTAGAAAGTCAAAAAACCAGACTGGACCAGACTTTTAATCACTATTCCTAACGGTGAGACTTGGTCGTGGATTCTGTTGAAGAACATCCTGTATGCACCGAGTATGTGAGTGACTCTTGTCTTGATCAGTTCTCTTGCTGAGGCTGGGTGCCACACCGTTTTTGATGATGGTGTATGTCAGATCTTTGGTGCAGAGTGTCAGCTCCTAGGTCAAGTGAAGGTTGCGAATGGCCTATATAAGACAGAGAGCATCTACTCTGTCACTGCAGCAACCGCAAAAGGGACAAATGGCTCACCATGGAAGATCTGCACTGGCATGTGTGATTGTCCCATATTGGAGTTGGGACAATCCGCAAAATGTTGGCAAAAGGGATGATCATGGGCATTGCATTCAAGTTGGACCCAGAGCATAGCTCGATGGGGCAGTGTCCTGTGTGCGAGTACAGGAAGGCAACACGGCATGCACCTATCGGTAAGATTCATGACCCTCAGCAAGTGGACAGACTTGGGGATGAAGTACATACTGATGTCTGGGGACTGTTGCCTGTTCAGACCCCTGGGAAGCGTGGTTACTACTGCTCATTCACGGATGATCACACACGCTATATGTGGGTTGTGTTAATGCACGCTAAGTCCAATATGTTCAATGTGTACCTGGAGTTTGAGTCCTGGATGGGCACACAGCATGGGACAGTTGTGAAGTGGCTTCGTTCTGATCATGGGGGGGGGGTATCTGTCTGAGGAATTCATGAGTCATTTGAAACACACTGGGACAGAGCGAAGACTCACCACACATGACATGCTGGAACACAACAGAGTTGCAGAATGTTTAAATCGAATGCTCATGGAACGCATACACACTGTGTTGCATGCCAGCAGTCTGCCCAAAAATCTGTGGGGGGAGGCTCTCTTACATGTCATCTGGGTGAAAAATTGATCAGCAACTAGGTCACTGGATGGTAAAACGCCCTACAAGATGTTGTATGGCAAGAAGCCTGACCTAGGTGACTTACCACCCTGGGGAGTGAGGTGCTGGGTACTCAATGAAACTTGATGGTCATGCTAGGGAAGGCCACTGGGTTGGATTCAATGCTGAATCCACTGCGCATCAAATTTACTTAGTACCTGACCGTCACAGTGTGGTTGTTGAATGAAACATCACTTTTCAGTGAGATGTCGGACTGTCCATACGAGTCAATAACGTTGCTGATGACAACAATACCGCTCAGACCAACCCAGTTGTCAAGGCAAAAGGTGCACCTGAACCAACAACCAACGTGCAGCCCGCTCAGCCTGCCCCTGCACCAATTCCAGCCCAGACCGATCCTAACACTGCCAATCCATTGAACGGACCGAATCTGTGACGATTGACCCATCAGTGGACAGAATCCACCTACCTACGGATGCTCCGTCAAGGGGAAGGTACTCACAACAGTAAGGGAGGGAAATCAATTGTTCCCAAGGGGATTCAGATGGCCATGGTGGAAGGAGTTGAGAGTGGGAACACTGCAACCGCATGGGAATTAGACAATGAAAACAAGGTATTTGCACTACTCACTGGAAACGCAGAGGTGGAAGGCCTAGAACTGATGACAATTGAGGAAGCAAAGATGCGCCCACTGGCAGACTGGCCCAAGTGGGAAGAAGCAATCAATGTGGAGCTGAAAAGTCTTGACAATGCACACACCTGGAATGTGGTCAAATGTCCTAAAGGCAGGAACATGATTAGCTGCAAATGGGTCTTCAAGATAAAGAAGAACACTGCAGGGGAAATTGATAAGTACAAAGCCTGTTTGGTCGCCTGCAGATTTACTCAGCAATATGGCGTCAACTACAATGAGACTTATGCACCAGTAGCGAGACTGGTGTCCCTCCAACTCATCTTAGTGATCACAGCTCGTCACAACTGGGATGTCGATGTATTCAACTTCCACAGTGCCTTCCTGAATGGCAAGCTAGATGACGATGAAATTATCTTCATGGAACTTCCTCCTGGGTTTGATAAGCAAGGGCTGGACCTCATCACTCGTCTTTGTGTCACTATCTATGGCTCTAAGCAAGGCACTCTGAAGTGGTATCAATGTCTGTATGCTACATTGCGGGACTTAGGATTCACTTGGATGGAGGCTGACTGGGGAGTATTCATCACGATTGTTGCCAATAGTGTTTAAAAGTCCGGTCTGGTCCGGTTTTTTGACCCCCTGACCATGCAACCGGACTGAAACCGGTCCTAGAAACGTTCAGAAGAGTCCTGGACCGCAACTGGATCGATTAGGACCGGTCCTGATCGGTTTTTTAGCAGTTGTGCAACCAGTTGCCTGAAAGACTGACCCCTAACCCCTGAGAATTTGAGAATCATGCTTCCCATGAGTGAGCTATATTATTCTATGGACTCCTAGCTACAAATTATTTCTATACACCATAAGGATCGGATCACAGGATCAGTAGATATGAACTATTTTCGGATCAATGTTGATTTAGGGGGTATACTGACCCGGATTCACTTATAACAATTCACCATGTGTGTTTCAAGCTTCCTGCCAGTGAGATCAATTATTCTATACACTCCTGGCTACATATAATTCCTATAGTGGGAGACATGGGGATCCAGCCCTGATGAGATATAAGCATTTCCGGGTCACTTGTCATTTTTGGCTGATTTTGAGTGGTATACTGACCCAGATTCACTTATATCAATTCATCAAGTGACTTTCATGATTTCTATAGGAGAAATGAAGTGTTCTACATACTCATGGCTACATCTAATCCCTATAATGTGTAATGTAAAAATAAATTCTGGGTGAGAAATGAGCATTTCTGGGTTGGATGTCACTTTTTGACATTGAAATATTGATTTTGAGTGATATATGGGCCACATAAATTCCAAAAAATATGGAAAAATCACCAAATATTCCCATGAATGGTAGTATAGATAGGGAGTGGCTGTGCACCGGTTGTGACCGGTTGCAACCAGTCTTTTACCAGTTGCCTGACTTCTCCCAAAACCAGGCAACTGCAGCTGGACTGGTAAAGACTGGTTGTGCACAACTGACATCAGTCCAGTTGCGATCAGTTGCAGTCCAGTCCAGTTGCCAGTTGCACTACCAGTCTGCAACTGGACTTCAAAACACTAGTTGCCAAGCACATCCTGATTCTTGCTTTGCATGTGGATGACTGCACAGTCACTGGGAGCTCGTCAGACATCATAAAAGTGTTCAAGGGAGATCAGGACTCATTTTCGGATCACTGATTTAGGACCAATCAGCTGGCTCCTTGGGATGAAGGTAACGAGGGATTGCGACAGATGGGTTATTTCCCTCTCACAGGAACCTTACATAAAGGTGATACTCGCTAAGTACAACTTTACAGAGGTGAAACCAGTTGTGATTCCCCTTGACCTGCACGTTCAACTGTCAGAGAAACAATGCCCTAAGTTGACTACTAGTGAGATTGCACACATGGGCAACATTCCTTATTGTCAGGCTGTCAGCTCTCTCATCCACCTAGCTGCTGGTACCCGCCCAGATATTGCCTTCGCTACTTTGTTTGTGGCCCAGTTCAATAACAACCCCAGCTGGGACCATTGGGAGGTGGTAAAGTGGATTTATAAATACTTGGTTGGTACTCAGGTGCTCATGCTGACGTTTGGGACAGAGACAAAACTTGGGTTAGTCAGATACATCGATGTGGACAGAGCTACTCAGGAGCACTGGCGAGCAATTACTGGTTTCACATTCCTCATTGACAGGGGAGCAATCCTCTGGGGTTTGAAAAAGCAAGAGCTCGTCATGCTATCCATGGCTGAATCTGAATATGTCGCTGCTACTCATGCCACAAAGGAGGCTCTCTGGCTCTGATGACTCATCACTGAGATGTTTCAGCCCCTCTCATGCCCAACCACACTTTTTGGTGACAACCAGTCAGCTATCACTCTAACATGCAATGATAGCATACAAAACATATCAATATTCATTACCACTTTATTCGTTTCAGTGTCAAGAACGGGTCTATTTCTTTCACTTTCTGCCCCTCAACTGACATGATTGCAGATACTCTTACTAAAGCTTTACCAAGTATTAAGGCTAAACATTTCACTTTTGAACTAGGTTTACACCTGTCTGTTTAAGGGGGAGTGTTGAGTTATTCTTACTATTCTTCATGTAGTTAAATGGACACGGACATGGACATTCCCAGATTACATAATTGTCGAGTAGATAAAGTAGATTTCGATGTGTCTCTACCTCAGTCACAGACTCTGTACCATACTGAGGTGAGATCAGTCCTTCTATCCTTTGTATCGTGTACTTACACACTGTAGAGATAACAGAACCCTTGTCCCATAGCATAGCATATCTGTAGATTTACCATACACCTATACAAACAGTAGAATAGTGTATAAGAGACCCTCCTAGCTCCCAGAAGGACCCAGTCTTGTCCTCTCTGGAGTTTTCCCAAATCTCTAGTGCCCTTGACTCACTTTCTATTGTCCTTCAGCAAATAACTTAAGCCTGTTAAGGTTTGGTTGTTTCAATTAATATCATCTCATCTATGTATGTATAGCAGGTTATTGTTGATGTAATGCTAGATGTCTCAAAAGATGATAAACTAAAAAAATATTATTAAGTAATGTGACTTCTGAAGAGTAGTTCATAATGTATAATACTATAGTATTTCACTTGATTCATCTGTTATTGTCATATACTGTTTCTCCCAACTTCTGACTTACTCCAATATCTCCACACAACTTCTAGATTCTCCACATAACTCCATGATCTCCACATACTCCAATGTTACTCTGATGTTTTCTCCATTTATACTAGTTCTGATTTGTAAGTACTCTGATACCTGTGTTCACTTAGGAGCACAGCTCCAGCATTCTTACATATCCAATTCCCTCTAGTTACTCATTCTCTGTCTTACTCAGTCTTACTCAGCTCTTACATAGCTTTAGTAATCCCTGTCTTTCTCTGAGTATATAAATTGTAGTTACTTTGTAAGGGGTTGATACACTCAGGCCTCACTCATGCCACTGATGAGAACCATCTGTATTCATGAATGAGGTAAAGTAAAAATGTATGCAGGCACCTAATGCAACCCTCACTACTTAAATAGTAAAGTATTTGAAATTATGCCTAACACATGATTATACCAACATACATGTGAATCAATGTGTTGCTAGGTAGAAGTATGTAATTAAAGATATGTAATTAGAGTAGATATAAGTGGGCATAGGCCCCTAATACCCTCCCCTTGTAGAACCATAGTACAGTTTGAGCTAATTAGAAATAGAATAGAATTTTCTAATTATGTATGGTAATAGTCTATGAAAATAAAAAGGATCAACATAGATGAAAGAAATAATGGAGGGATCTCGCATGTATGTGAGATTAAGCAAGCATGATATTTGTGCACTTAAGTCCATCTACATGGGTGCTGGTTGATCCAGCAATTCACCTTCTTTGTCATGTTCAGTTGATGAATTCAGTGTCTTGTAGACAAGGCTGAAGTGATCCACAGCATTCAGGAATCAGTCGAGTTCCCCTGGAACTTTGGAGAACCCATAAGGGAGTGTGAGCAGCAGGGCAAGGTCCCTTACCAGCATGTCTCTCTGTCAAGCATCTCCTTTGTAACCTTCCAGGGTATGATTGAGGGCATTATTTGTAATATCAGCCTCAGTTTGTTTGCATTAGTCTGTATGTGGCAGTGATCTGAGGATTCGGTATCATGAGGGGTGACGCCATTGGCAGCAAGGTAAGCTGCAATGTTGGCCAGGGTGATGTCCTTGTTGAACTCACCCACCCAGCCCCTTCAATTGTTTGGGGACAGTTCAACCTCTCCCCATTGGAGGAGATTGTTGTACTATTCTGGTATAAGGAGGAGGTGGATGAGTTCTCATACCCAGTGTTACAATCACTCTAAACCCTGCTGACCACTTTGCTAACATCTTTGCTGACACCTTGCTGACACCTTGCTGACCACCACCATAATCTAACCATTGGTACTCTCTCAATAATACTATCCTAATCACTCTATTTTATAGCTATTTTCCCACATTTTTCCATTGCCATTTAGGCTTGCTATAAGCCTAATACTTTGTTCGCATAATTAGCCCCTATTTGACTTCATCTATGTGAACCAGACTATTCTACACTGGCCCAGGCCTGGCTATGGTCCAGACCCATTAACCCTTGACCAGTCTAGACTATACAAACCCTCAAACCACTCTAGACTCATGTATGTCATTCCATTCCACACATGTTTGCCTCATGCCTACCCTACACATGTTCTCCTCATGTTTACCTTCCCCCCATGCCTTGGCCAGACTCTCTATGATGTAGATACATTCTATGGCTATGCAGCCTGGATTCCTAAACCCTCAGCCCATCCAGAACCCTTGTCCCATAGCATAGCATATTTGTAGATTTACCATACACCTGTACAAACAGTAGAATAGTATATAAGGGACCCTCCCAGCTCCCAGAAGGACCTAGTCTTGTCCTTTCTGGAGTTTTCCCAAACCTCTAGTGCCCTTGACTCACTTTCTATTGTCCTTCAGCAAATAACTTAAGCCTGTTAAGGTTTGGTTGTTTCACCCAGAGCGTACAATTGTAGTCCCTACAGGGGATTGGGGCCAGACATTTCATGAGAAGGAACCTGTGCACCTGCCTACATATTGGTGGGTTCAACTTGGACTTAGCATTGTCTGAACATGTGTGCAGCATCCCACTACTCCTGGGAACACCTTTTAAAGGCTGTTTTGCTCCTTCTTGGTTGGACAAATGAGCTGGCATTGCTTGATAAACTTTACCCATTGGTTAATGGATGTGTCAAAGAACAGGGCTCCTTGGGGGGTGATCAGGTGCTTGCCTGAGAACTTGAGTCATATTATTTTCTGAGAGTGTGTGGGTGCATTTGTGGGAGGAGCAGGAGTTGGGTCCTTTATATTGGCATTATTGACTGGGATTGCAGTAGGCACTTTCCCGAGTCTAGACATTAGCAAGGGAGGTCTGTCCTCCATCATTCCAAGGGAAATAGGGTCCTTGGGCTCCATTGTTGAGCTCAAGCTGCTGGGAACTGCCTGGTTTGGTTCTAAGGTGATATGCTCCTGTAATGCAGGTGGTTGCAGTGGAAGGGGAGCTTCCTGGGAAGAAATTCCTCTTTTGGCATTGACACCTTCCAAGTATGCTTAGGACTTATCCCACCTGGTCTGAGTCTTTTTGATGGACCAGATCAGTGGCTTCCAGCTCTTCAGTGCCACTTTCATCAACTCATTGGAAGGGAGTTTGTTCCTATTCCAAAGATTGATGAGTGAGATCAGGTCCCGAGCCTGATGTATGCATGGCACATTGCTGTCTTGTTTGTGTTGCACCTTCTCAAAGAGTAGATGCAACCCATCATGATCTGAGTTGATGAGATGGACTGGGCCCATGATACCCAGGTTCATGCAGAGGGGTGCATTAGAGTTTTTCCTGAGAGGGCAAGCAGGGATTTGTATTCCTTGGATGCTTTTGATTGCATGGGTATGGGAGTGTCATCTAAGGCATGTTGGAGTCATGCAATCTCATTGTGGGCCTTGTTCAGGTCATGTCATAGATTGTATTAGTCTTTCTCATACTGCCTGGTGTGGGTGAGGATAACTTGGAGTAAATCACATTTTCCTTTGGAGTGATCTCTAGCACTGTCAAGTGCTCATAGTTCCACAGTGAGGTCTGGGCTGGGGAGCTGCTCCAAGAACAATATTTGCTATGACTTACTGTAAACTCCTATGAGAAGCATCTATACATACAAACAAATCCCACTATGCAACACTTTCCATGCCTGATCAAAAATCCATCAAGTTGGGAGCAATCTCAAGGCTAGTAATGATGCTCAACTTAGATTCAAATCCAGAGTTCAAGTTACTATCAAAGTTCTTTGAGCTGTGCATGAAACCATAACATTGTCCAGGTTCAGAAAACATATCAAATGCTAACTAGTAGTAGGACTGACTTGGATAACTAGTCCACACTATCCCAAAAAAATTTACAATTAATCTAGAACAATGCTTAGATGATCATGCCCAACATAGGTATTAGCTTGTTGCAACATGCCCCTAATAAGCAGATCAGATAAAATTGCAGTTAGTCAACATGAATTCCAGATGTACTTGGGATTACCAGGCTTCCTGTCCCCACACTGCCAGTTGCTCTTCTGACCTGGGACCACTGTATGTATTGTTCAAGACTTCATTGATCATCAAGAGCAAGCTGCAGTAAATTGACATGTATGATTTACTGGAAAACAGTGGGGTCCCTCTGCCCATTCCATTTTGCATGAAACCATCAAGCATGCAATTGTACTAGATGTCCCATTAGTGAAAAGGTGTGAAGAGGAAGTACTGAGTATACCACTGCAGCTGCAAGGAGGTGCAGAAAAGATCAGGACATTTATCAGCAATATGGTAAGTACCAAGATAGAAAAAATCAATGATCACTTGTTTCAAAGCTGTATGTGTGAAGTTCTTCATTTTTCCCTAAATTGAATAGCAGTGGAGACCTGCTGAGCAAACAGAATAAGTGCACTCATGTTTTTGTTGAAGCCACCCTGTAGAAACACGGATTGGTCAAGAAGCCCATGGCTTTGGATTTCACCCACTGGTGTTGATCTTGAGTGTCTGTGTTACAATCACAGCAAACCCACCCTTGGCAGCACTTTTTTCAACCTCCGATGGTCTTTCAGACCATTTACTGCCTACAAGGAAAATTGGTCTGAGAGACCCATCCACTTGCCTCCCCTGCCACCATAGGCCAAAATAGGCCAAATATGATTCCACAGCCTTGCAAGCTCATCTTGCAGCCATCAACAAGGACCACACATGAGCCTCGACTGTGACTCATTGCCCTTGCCCTCTATCGTGAGGCATCATCAAGGCCTCGCAAGAACCACTCCCGAGCCCTGATTGAGCCTCAATACCTCCCAACACACCTGCCCTGCCTGCTGCATTTGCCCAAGCCCTGCCATACCTGACATGCACGTGCCAATAGTCCAACACCGCCCTCATCCTCCTGACACACATGGACGCTCCTTCTCACACCTGCTCAGCCTTGCTTGACGCCCTGTGCTTGCTGCCCTGCCCACTGCTTTCTGTGCATCAGCATGAATGCACACATACCATATGGCCCACACCTACCCCTTCTCGCTTCACCACCCCGGCCTGCCAAATGACACAATGGTGACAATAATGGCCACAACAACAACAACAATGACAACAATGACGATG
>JBBPMZ010000224.1:0-18855 GCA_038090575.1 Tylopilus cf. pernanus | reverse complement strand
CAGCTCATTTTACTATTAGAATGCAAGAGGTTGGTTATTTCATTGTTAAAATTGCATCACTCAACCATAACATGTCATTCTGGTACCTGACTCAGCCTGAGGTGTAGCCAAGTATATGGTCAGATGAATCAGCTATCAGAGTGTCAAATGACTGATCCTTCCATTGTCAAACTTGTGTTCCTTGGGCATCTTGTCCAATTCTGATGTATGAAATATAACTACTAATCAAAATATAACATGTCTGCCAGTAATTATATGTGGCAAGCCACAAATCAGACAGAATGACTGAAGAGTGATATTTATAGCATCATTCTTCTGGTAAATATATCATTGAATATCAGTGATGACAAGGGTTTACCATCATATTTCTTATTTGTATCACCTTGTCATTATTATCTGGGAGTATCATTTCTTCTCCATTTTCCTGATGTCATTCCTCTGTTATTGTTACGGCCAATAGCAAACGCGTCCCTGCCAGCGAAAGCGCAGCAGCGTTCACCAAGTATGTAATGAAGGTATGTAAATGTGGTGGATAACCGATGCGGCTCGCTGACATAATCGATTAATGGTGTTGTACGTTATTGACACGCTGTGGCTTGAATCAATGTCCCAATCCATCACAACAGCCATCGTCTGTCGTCGAAATTCCCTTGCCTGGGATCGACTTGTACAAGCAGGGTATTGCGATTCTTTGTTCAGATTATCCTTGCTTACTTATGCTACAGAAAGAAACAATCGTGCACGCGTCTGTCGACAACCATGAACCGGAAATGCCTGTTAAATAAGATTTGGAAAATGGTACCCTCGCCCTCGCCTGAAGGTGTTGTTAGGACGCGAAGACGCAATCAGATGTCCATTCACGATGACTTCATGATGCCAAAGTGCGACTCACTGATCACTGTCAACCATGATTTTGATGTATTCTATAGGATCGTAATCCCTGATTGGTCGGTCGACAGTGGCAATGCGTTTACTACCAATCGTGATTACTCATCAGTGAGCCTTATTTGAATCAAAGTATCGTTGATATTCTTTCGCCTTGAAGATCAGGCATGGTACATACCAAAGTCTTGAAACCCCATCACGATGAAGAACTAGATCGTCCACCGTATACCTTGTTCCATACAAAGGGGTTTTTCGTTCACAAAACTGCCAGTACCTTCGAGGCGGAGCCGGTTGAAGACACGTTACAAATTGACAATCTGTCAGTATCGTCTTCACTACCCGGGGTCTCTTACAATACTCAGTCTCCATCTCAGTCTCTTCCACCGCGATCAAAGGGTCAGATTTTCAGGTATGCACCTCCCCCGCCCTCTGCGTCAGAACTCCTCAGCGCTCTCGAGAAACTTGGACTTCCAACGTGGATATACCGCGATCCGTTCTATTCTGAAAAAACCGATGTTCCTGACGGCCAAAGGGAGTATGCTGGCCTCGTATATGGTCTTAAAAGTAGTGGAGGATTAGACATCCTCAAGGGGTGGCAAGCAGAGGAAAATCACGCCTCTTCAGCATCCAGAGTCACGGTTACACGACTTTCGTGGATAGGAGTATGCTGGTACTCCTCCAACCCTCCGACAGGACAGGAAGTAGCTTCAAGAGGATCCATTGAAACCGAGCAGACCAGCGAAGGAGACTTCGCAAGTACTCGTGCTTTATTTCTGCATTGAGACGAACATTTGATTCACTCGTTTGATAGATTGCAAGACGGAGGTCAACAAATGGTCTCAGATACGAGTCTTTACCACAAAAACGTTCCTAAATGAACAGGCACGATGGTCAACACATGACCTTTGTTCTCAATGGAAGTCTTTGGTGAGCCTTCTCAAAGATTCGTCTTAAGCTGTTCTGATCAGTTGAACAGCACCTTCGCCAAGTGATCGCAAACCAGACGCGGACCAGGGCGAAATTTCAGCTATCTTCACACTGGCAGACGATAATATCAATTCCGGACTACCTGATCAAGGTATCCTAGTGCTTCAGGACCCTCAACTAGATCCCCGCCGATCGCGCGACATTTTCATTGAAGTGCTCTCTGATGAGCTTAAACTGATCAATCAAATCATCAACATTATCGTCGAGGCGGACTCAGGTATTCTCGTTAGTTGGGAAGTGCAAATCGCATCATGGAGATGCCTTAGTTCTCGCGGACTTCATTACGGTAAGGGGTTAGTCTTCTACCAAAAAAGTCCTTGGGCTGACATTCGCAGGTTGCGATGTTCCCGAACTGATTGCGCGTGCGTCAACCTCCTCGGTGCAGAGTGGCACTGACTAATGGGGTACCAGGACGACCACTACTTCAAAGTTACTGGCTGACACATGTTTAATGTTTGGAGAACTATGCGCAGTGAGCAGTTGCTGACAAGTTATTCGTTCGAGAACGTGGTTCTCATCTGCTGCGTAAAAGGTGAGTGGTTGAATGACAATGGTAGTATTGCGACCAAGCCCACCCCGGACATAATAGAGTTTCTCGTTATGCGTCCTTGACGTTGTCGTCGTGGTATAACAGCTCGAATCCAGTGCATAGCGCTCGAATTCTTCGATATTTTCATGGCCGTACCATGATGACACCAGACATCCCGAAGGAAGCAGAGACGTCAAGGAAAACCACGTGTGCCATCACTCGTCGAAGTGGATGCTCTCTGATATTTCTTCGATAGGGAATTTGCACGTGTATTTGGAGTTGATTTCCGTTCAAAGTTAAATCCTTCTTATTCTGTATCGCCAAGCTGGAGAACTTTGCTCTGCTCTCGCTAAGTAAGCCTGACATATGTCTCGTCGTTTCTCCGTAACGCCAAGTCACTCATGTGCAATCCAAGGTTGGTAAACAAAACGCCGAGGGATGTATGCCCCCACCATGGAACCTCTCTTTGCATTCTATGATGAACCTGCTCGTACCGGACTTTCAATTATTGTACCCCTCGATCGTGAGTGCCTATGATTACTGTTATTTGATGTGTCTGGGACGCGTGGCAGACTTTCGGGGCTGAAACAAGCTCGGGGTGACGAACCTTGATCTCCCTCTAGGGGTGTTGGAGACACTGCAAGAACACATCACGGGTGAGTAGACCTTGTCGTCTTTGTGGTACACCCCAACTCACGCTCACGCTCAAGTTTCACCGAACGGGATTATGTACACCAAGCCGATTATGCGCTAAGGACCCTTTGTCGGATGCTGACGGAATTGTTGGACACCCGCATGGTGGTGAAACAGGCTATGAAAGGTGTCAAAGGCGGCAAGGTAATGCCTACACCGTTTTTAATGCTGATCGGGGATGAGTTCACCCGGGTGATAGGCACTCGCCGGATACTCGATGCATAGCAGCTCGGACTCGAGTACATCTCCGACGTCACGTACGGGGTACACGAGCGCAACATATTGAGGACGGATGCCTGCAGTCGAGAGATTGCGGACAGCGTCGTACAGAGCTAGTCGAGAGACACTCACAAAGGTACACATATGCCTTATTGTGTCGCTACCCCCTTCAACGTATGTTCACCCAGGCCATCGCAGTCATCGATAGCGCGGAAAAAACGGGGTTCCCAGGTTGTATACGGGGACGCGGATTACGGACGAGCGAGACTGACGCACATGTAGCATGTGTACCTGCCATGCGTGCTGATGGCCAAAAAGCGCCACGTCAGGTTCAAGTATGAGACCCCCAGTGAAACAGAACCCACGTTTGATGCCAAAGGCATCAAGACTGCGGTTTGCTAGTGTACGCGACAGGATCCTGCTCCGCACTCAGGATTTAAACGAGGTGAAGAGCCACTGCTATAAGACGGGGTCAAAATTCATGCGAAACAAAATTTCATTGCAAGATCTCGTGTTTGCGGAGGAGGTCAAGATGGGAACATATAGGTGAGCGGTCTTGTACCTGAATTCTGAATATGCCTCCATTCTGTCCCATTAGCGACAAAGGGCTGCTGCCAACTGAGGTAGCGACAGCTGTACGGCAACTTCTTGAGGACAGCAACGACGAAGCTCAGTACGGTGATCGTGTACCATGTCATCGTACTCAGTAAATCGCACACACGACTCGTAGGGAGAGCGATCACCCCAACAGAGGTTTCTGGCGAAACGGTACGTCCTTTACGACGGAGAATGAACGCGAAGAGCTAATATTGAGCATTTCTAGACAATGGCGCATCGATGTGACGCGTTGCATTACCAAGCTCCTGATTTCACCCTTAGAGCGCATGTTCAACCTTATTGGTGCGGACGTTCAGGCATCGTACAACGAGATACCGAAAATGATCACCGTCGACGAACGAGATCTGCTCGCGCTCCTGCCTTGTAAGCGTGCAGCCGTGCGCACCACCAAGTTCAAGATTGGTGAGCATTTCCAGAGTGCGAGGTGTCCCATGTGCTCGGGGACTACTTCAGACAGTAGGTCGCGTGCTGTCTCGCCTCGCTTGCCCTTGTGTGACGTTGTGCTAGGTATCTGCCCGTATTGTCGTGCTAACGGGGGGAGACGCTCCCTGCGCTATTGCGCCGTGTGCGCAAAGGCGAACAACAACTCCTCGATACGCAGAGCGGGCAAGTCTGTTAGTTCACCTTTGATTGGAGGGTGACGCTTCCCAATGCATCTGATGAGTATTCAGTCGTCCTCAGTTTGTTTTTCCTGAGGCTACTGCGCGCACTAATATTGTGTGCCGCGGGACCACAGGTTGCCCGGTCGGTGTATAGCTTTTCTTGTCGCGCAACTTGAATGCTGCTTCACTGTTTACAGAACACACTCGATACTCACTCAAGATACCAGACGTTTACCTATTGTTCCGATCTGTGAATTATACTGTTTCTCACAACGGAATTTAAGTTATTTTTACGGGTCGTGACTCGTGACTCAGAATGCCATTTGATATAGAGTTAACTGGCTTAACTTACCAACATATGTGCGACTTGCCATTTTGAGCATTATGAGAGTCAGTCGTAGAGGGCCGTTAGAAACCTGAACGTCAACACTTGAGACGATAGCTCAATGGATGCTCAACAGCGCTCTTGGCTAGGCAGCTTAGGCGCTACGTTCGTCAAGATGAGCTCGCCACTCACCCTCAACAAGCCTGCCAACGTCGACCACCTTGACACCCTCCTCAAGCGGGAGCTCCACAACTGCATTATCGACGAAAGTAATGCCTCCTCAGGCGAAAACCACACCCTCTTCAACATACTTCCGAAGCTGCATATTAAACGGTCAACTATTTACAATCTCCAGACCACCTCCGATTCCCGTCCTGCCAGTGTGCCGCTGTATGTGAAGGGCCGGTGGAATATTGATCCTTTTCTGTATCCAGATGACGAGGCTGAAGAAGCCCCCCCAAACCTTCGATCCTCCGAGCCAGACCAGCCAGAAGATGCCACTTCTAATGAAATAAGGCTGAACGAGGACGTAGAAGCTGCATGGGCAGCTGACCCAAATACTTCACCCCCGTATAGTGACTCTGAAACAGACACATCGGACGACACAGATGACCGTATCAAGGACCCGGATTATTTGCCATCTTCCTCAAGCATTTCGGACTCGGACACCTCGGTTTATCCTAGTCATCTATCCAATACAGATATGCCTCCCAAAAAGAATATATCCCGGGAGAGACAATTTGCGCGATTCCTCAATGCACTCATACACGCGCTAAGCAGTCATATAGTGGACCCGGTCGGTTCGTACCCCAGCATCAAAGGCTTCCGTACTTTCTCTGCCGCATTTTCCACATCCCCCATCTTTCATCCTCTCGGCCCCCACAAACCAGATCTCGTCATCGTCGAAAGCAAGGAAGAACCTCTTCTCGATGACGTCTCTTGGAAAGACCCCAAGCTGATCATGGAGCTGACCGAGGAAGCATATACGCCAACATCACGCATCGCTTTGACCATGCATTCCAAAGCCTATCTCATGTTGCGCTCACAGCCGTGGCGCCGTTTCGTTCTCGGATTTTCCATCGCTCGCGACCTTATGCGCCTCCATTATTACGATCGATGTGGTGCAATCATCTCTCACCCCATCAATATTCACGAAGATCCTCACAGATTTGTCCGTGCAATCGCTGCCGCTGCGTTTGCTGATCGCAGTTACATCGGTTTTGATCCCACTATTCAAATTTACCCCCCTCACTCCACAGAGCCCGACGGTCGACCAACTTGTGTTGAGTGAGAGTTCTCCTGATGACGATGTATCATACTCCCAATACTGATTCCTCGTACTCAGCGATATGAAGCACCTTCCTCTCCCACCAGATCTCCCACCAGAGCCAATTGGTTGGGTTTTAGGCCCGGATGGAGAGAAGTATGACATTCTGAAGCTGGTATGGGCTAGTCAGGGTCTAGTTGGCCGCGGAACCGCCTGTTACTGTGTCAGGGATCCAAGAACTGGCGAGATATTCGCTTTAAAAGATTCTTGGGTGGATAATAGCCAGTTAGAACACGAATCGGGGATACTTGATCGTCTCCGAGGAATTCGAGGCGTTCCGATCAAAGTCAAAGCTTGGAATGTCCAGTTTCAGGGGAGAGCGGACTCAACGATTCGTATCCGTTTGTCGTACAAGCATCGTCTTACAGCAAACGTCAAGATGGCGATCGGGTTAGGGAGGACTCATCGCCGTATCCTCATGTCACCCTTTGCAACGTCGATCGTGAATTTCGGATCAGTGCAGGAATTTGTGTCTGCAATTTGTGATATCGTCCATGGTAAGTGTTTTCTCTCTCCGTCTGTACCCACGTCTTATACGGGATCCAGCCCACGCTGAAAGCCTCAAACGTGGAGTTCTCCACCGTGACATAAGTATAAATAACCTGATGCTCTGTTGGGCTTTCCTCATGAACATTGTCGAAGATGAAATTGAGGAGAGCGAAGATGCCGTTGCTTCACAGGATTCTGAGGAAAAGGTATATAAGCCGCATCTAAGGAAAGGCCTCCTCGTCGACTTCGACTACGCGATGTTGACCGATGGAAAAACGTTTACGTTCAAAGGAACGGTAAGTGTTATGCCTTCTGTGGTCCACGTCAATGACTTGTGTTCACAGGGAACATTACCGTTTGTGTCTTATCGTATCCTGGAAATCCTTCGACGGAATGCTGGCCTGAGTAGCCATGAAAGCGACTGCCAGGAAATGCAGATTGTTGACCATCGACCAGAGGATGACCTAGAGTCACTCTTCTACGTCGTGGTGTGGATCTGCATGCTTTACGACGGACCACATAATACCCTCCGAACGGATGTTAGTTTCACGCAAACACCCTTATTCCGATGGGCAGAGCACGACTTCGCACGCGGGGACTTCGCAATGTGTTCGTTGTCGAAGTTTCAACTCATGACGTCGAGCGATTTGACAGGGTTAACGGAGCATATTACCCCTTACTTCAAGTGTCTCGTGCCGTGTCTTATCGAATGGAGGAACAAGATTGGAGAGACCTTTGATAAGGCCGGCCATGTTCCTCCACCGTTGCATAGTACTGATGTCCTTGCGATTTTGCACAAGGCGTTGAAAGACATCGGTGATGGTAATTCTTCTCAAACTATCGGCGTCGACCCAACCACCCTTCACACTGGAGAAGTAAATCACCATTCTCAAGCAGCACACACTGCCCCAAAAATTGACTCGTCTGATACCGGACGCACTACTCCACAAATGCAGGACCCGATCCGTCGTACTCAAGTAGCGCGGAAACGGACAAAACATCCGATTCCCCCCAGCGATCGCCAACTTCGTTCGCGAAACGCTCAGGCTGGTTTCAGCATGAGTGAAACGCTCATGAAAAGGGTACCTGTGGAGAAACTTGAAGCGCAAGGTGTAGCAAGGTCTCCCACGCAGCAACGATTCAGGGTGTAGTCACGGTATGGCCTCTCCTTTAATCTTACAGGTCGTTAATATATTCATAACATGTTGTGCACTTCTCTGAACTTGAATTCGAAGTTCTCATGGATTACGCGAGTTACATAATTGAGGTGTACCCAAATAAATTACGGCGGTGCGACGTTATGCTTTTCTAAGTACATACTAGCCATGTCGAAGCGTAAGTCGTCTGTCGGCAGCGACGGGAACTTCGACGTGACTGGACGACGAGTCAGGTCCAATAGAGGACAGAATGGTCGGGCCGACCAGATGATGAAGCTTGGGGAAGCCCTCACTGCAAAACCGCGCAAGAAGGCCGTAGACTCTAGACTCACCGACGGGCTCATCAATCCTATGGCACCTGGTTATAGTGACTCATACTCTCAACAAAAAAATGTTAAGGTACGGTTTCCCTATCTCACCACTACTACTCAGTAATTATGATACTATTCAGAGCAAGGATGCGCCTTCTATATCAATCGGTCACAACGCGGTAAGTGATTCTCTTTGGAGCTACGCACAAATCTGATAATGCGCTGATCCCAAGGCTGTTCGAGGAGGGAAAGCGAACAGCACGGTAGGTCCCCGGCCGTGATGGTTCCCATGTACCTCATTAACTATGAGCAGGTTTCCCGAAGCAAATTTCAACCTCCCGCACCCGCCAAGGAACCTGTGGCTCCACAAGGACGATTCGGATTACAGCTTACTGGGACGCAGATCGTCAACGCCTCCCGTCCTCTGCGGCTGGATCAATCTGTACCCAGGGGATCATTTTCACCTTCACACTCGAGTGCGATTCAGTCACATCTCACCCGCTAACTGGCTCACGCTCTCAAAAAGTTCCAATCCACCCTTCAAGTGCCACTCCATCACGCCCTCGGAACTTCCTGCAAGAGGGTTCAGATGCCTCAGGTCTGGATCCGGACATCCACTTATCGCATGCCAAATTGTCGAGTCATGATCCCGATTTCCAGCGCGATGACGAAGTCGAGGTTCAGTTCTCCCGGTCACGGACTAAAGAACTCACGGATTGTCAGGATAGCGATCACGAGGACTCCAGAGAGGATGACGGTGTGGACGAGAGTGATCCGGATCTCGTGAACGCCAGTTTCAGTGGGGACGACAACGGCGATGTTGACACAGCCGTCAATGACAATAATGGTGATGGCGGTATTGCAGACGTGAACATTGGTAGGGTGATGGTCCCCCTCAACGAATTGTATGATTCCGGGCACGAAGACCCACCACAGGCCAGTTTGCAAGCAGTACAAGTAGTATGCGTCGATGGTCATGTGGTACGTGTCCATTCTTCATACAAGATTCCGCTCATTTGTTATAGGGGCCCCGCGATGTTCTCAAGAGTCACCAAGTGAAAAACGGACGTCCTCGTGCTCCCGATAACGACCACCTACTCAATCTACAGAGGGCAAACCCCCTGCACCGAGTAAAGTCCGGGGGTCAGCAGACTTCTCAAGTCGATGACGAAGACGCTGGTGTTCCGAAGAGATCGAAGGGCCCGAAATACTCTAAGACCCCGAAGGAGAACATTGAAGTTGGTCCGACGACACTAGGGTTTTATCCGCTTCACTGGAAGGCTCTCTTGCGATATGCGAAGTCTGAGTTACGGCTCCACTGTGCTACGGGATACCTGTTTACTTCCTTCGAACTCCTGTTGGAGGATACCGCACGTGAAATCTTGTCGCAGTCGCTAACCAAGTGGAAGGACGACAAACGCGCTCTCGAAGAAGGTCCGTTTCTCGTTAGTTCTGTGTCCTGCTATCCTCACAATGGTCCAGGTATCTACCGTGTCCACAAGCTTGACATGCATCGGCTCATCGCGGAGGAAGCTGCCAATTTCCGCAGCGTTTTGAAGAAAATGGCAATCATGGCTACGAACAAGTACTATGACATATATCCGACACCTGGATCCATCGACACCCACGCTGCGTACATCAAACACGCGAAACATGCTGCTGCTACGTTGCTCGAGGAGAGTGACTTCTTACGGGATGGTGTGGACGACATGGTACGTTTTGTGTCGTTTTTGATGCACGCCTGATACTTTGCACTAGGGTAAACCACGCAATTTTGGGCACCCTGCAATTCGGGAGTGCTCTCTTCAGGTGTATTACAGGTCGTCGAAGTCCCCTCTTGGCGTGAAGAAGACCTTCGAGCGTGGTATTCCTCTCAATGCTGTCGTCGCTGTTACAACCGCGGTAAAAAAAAATCACGGGCATTTGTTCTTTCTGACAATGTACTTCAGATTATGCATGTCCTCAAGTCTATCCGTAGCCATGGCCACACCAAGAGTGTCCCGGCTATCAATGCCGACAATTGTTCCCTGGACTACCGAAGTATTCAGAAAGCTATTGTTTCTGTTGACAAGGACCTGCACCATGGACCAAGACTCAGGAGGATGCTCAAAGAGTGGGGCACGGAAGGATCGTAAGTCTCAAGTTCTTGAGTTGTTGATTCATCTAATACTATGACCTCAAGGTTTGCTAGTAGTGTGGAGATTCCTGATGTGGCGGATCCTGATGAGGTAATCATGATTAAGTTATAGCTACTCTAGATTTAGTCATTGCAGTATGAGTCTGAAATGTCATTGGTTGTTGAGGTTTAATCACATAAGTGTGATGTCTGATAGCTTGTGGATGAAGGTCTATAAAGATGATAGAAGGCATGTTTAGAACTGGCCAAGCTAGTTCAAGGTTAGAACCTATGAAAAGAGGTTGCACAAAGAAGTGGAATTTGGGTAAACCTGGACAGTTTGGGTGCTAAGCCTGTACAGGGTCTGTACAAAGCCTGTACAGATTTAGGAGATCTGGACAGGTCTAGATAGGACTATGGGGACTGTGTAGGTCTGAACAGACCTGGGTAAATAGGACATACTTGAAAGCTTGTAGAATCCTGAAGATAGTGTACAAGCCTAGACAGGCCTGACCAACTACCTGTAGTTTGCTGATGTGTTGTGATAGTAGATGAGCTTTTAGAAGGATACTGATCATGATCCCTCTCTGTCTTATCTCTGTCCTGTCATTTACAGTTTGTAAGTGCTCAGGTTATGAATAGATTTTTGGAAGAGTACTGATTCATACTCCTGTCTTGTTCCTTTCCTCTCTTTCATAGCTTGTAAGTGCTCTGATTGTGCATGGGTTTTCAGAAGGATGCTGATCCATACCTCTCTGTCTTTTCCCTATCCTACCATTGATAGCGAGTAAGTACTCTGGTTATAAATGGTCTCAGAAGGATGCTAATCTATGGTTATCTATTTTATCCCCATTGTCATTCATAGCAAGTAAGTGTTCTGATTGTGAATGAGACTTTCAGGAGGATGATTCATGTCCCACTGTCTGGTCCATATCCTATAATTTATAGCTTGTAAGTACTCTGATTGTGAATGGGTTTTCAAGAAAATCCTAATCCATACCTCTCTATCATCTATAGCAAGCAAGTGCTCTGATTGTAAATGGGTTTTCAGAAGGATGCTGATTCATGTCCCCTTGTCTTGTTCCTGTCATGTCATCCATAGCTTGTAAGTGCCTTGATTATAATTTGTAAATGTGCTTTGAGAAGAATGCTGATCCATGCCCCTCTATCTTGTCCCTGTCCTGTCTTTCATAGCTTGTGAGTGCTATCAATGATTGCAAATAGGCTTCAGAAGGCTACTGATGCATGTTCTTTTGTCTTGTTCTTGTCTTGTCATTTCTAGGAAGCAAGTGCTCTGATTTTGAATGGGACTTTAGAAGGATGCTAATCCACACTCCCTATCTTTCCCCTGTGATATCATTCATAGCTTGTGAGTGCTCTGATTGTAAAGGGTTTTTAGAAGGATTCTAATCCCTGCCTCTCTATCTTGTCCCTGTCCTGTCATTCATAGCAAGTAAGTGTTGTGATTGTGAATGAGATTCCAAAAGGATGCTAATCCATGTCCCTCTGTCTTCCTGTTGTGTCATTCATAGGAAGTAAGTACTCTGATTGTTGAGTTTGTAGGAGAATGGTGATCCATACCCCTCTATCTTATCCCAATCTTGCTATTCATAGGAAGTATGTGCTCTGATTATGAATCAGCTTTCAGATGAATACTGATTCACTGTCTTGTCCTTGTCCTCTCATTAGGGAGTAAGTGTTCTGATTGTAAATGGGATTTGAGATGGATGCTAATTCATGCCCCTCTGTCTTGTACTGTCATTGATAGCAAGTAGGTGCTCTGATTGGATTTCAGAGGGATGCTGATTTCTGCCCCTCTGTTTTGTTCCTGCCTACAATGTCATTCATAGGAAGTAAGTGCTCTGATTAGGAAAGGATTTTCAGACAGATAGTGATCCATGTCTCTCTGTCTTGTTCCTGTCCTGTCATTCATAGGAAGTAAGTTCTTTGATTTTGAATTGGATTCCAAAGGGTACTAAATCATGCCTCTCTGTCTTATCTCCATCCTGTCATCCATAGCTTGTAAGGGCTCTGATTGTGAATGGTTCTTTTTTTAGAAGAATACTGATCCATACTCCTCTTTCTTGTCACTATTCTATTTTCCATAGCTTGTAAGTGCCCTCAGGCTGGTTGTGACTGGAATTCCAAAAGAATGCTACTCATGTCTCTTCTCTTGTCTCTAGCTTGTAAGTGTTCTGATTGTAAATGAGCTTTTAGAAGAATACTGATCTATGCTACTCTGGCTGCCCCTGTCCTGTTATCCATAGCTTGTGAGTGCTCTGATTGTGAATGAGTCTTCAGAAGATAATGATCCATGCCCCTATCTTTTCCCTGTCCTGTCATTCATAGAAAGTCAGTGCACTGCCAATTGTGAATAAGCTTTCAGGAGGATGCTGATACATATCCCTCTTTCTTGTTTTTGTCCTGTCATTCATAGCATGTAAGTGCTCCAAGTATAAATAGGCTGTTAGAAAGATGCTGATCCATGATGTCCCTCCCTCTTGTCCTCATTCTGTTATTCATAGCTTGTAAGTGCTTTGATTATAGATGAGCTTTGAATCAGAATGCTGATCCATGCCCCTCTATTCTGTCCCTATTGTATCATTCATAGCTTGTAAGCACTTTGTTCTGATAGTATCAGTGAGGTTTCAGAGAGATACTGATCTAATTCCCTCTATATTGTCTCTGTCCTATCATTCATAGCTTGTAAGCGCTCTTAATATGAGTCAGATTTTAGAAGAATGCTGATTCATGCCCTTCTGCATTGTCCCTGTCCTATAATACATAGCTTGTGAGTATTCTGGCTGTTATTGAACTTTCAGAAGGATACTAACCGATGCCATTCTGTTTTCTTCCTGTTTTGTTATTCATAGCTTGTAGGTGTTCTGACTATGAATGGGTCTTCAGGAGGATGCTGATCCATGCCCTCTTGTGCCTATTAGTCACAGCAAGTTAGTGCTCTGATCATGAATGCCAGTGGGATTCAGAAGGATGCTAATCCATGCTGATCATTTCATCTCTGTCCTGTCATTCATAGGGAGTAAGTACTCTGAGTGTGAATTAGCCTTCAGAAGGATGTTGATTCATACCTCTCTGCCTTTGTTGTGTCATTTATAGCAAGTAAGTGCTCTGATTGTGGATGGGCTTTCAATGAAATCAGACAGATGCTGATTTATGTCCCCTTGTTTTTTCCTGTTTCATTAATCATAGCAAGTAAGTGTACTGATTGAGAACATGCTTTCAAAAAATGCTGATCCATACCTCTTTGCCTCTATCTTGTCAATAGCAAGTAAGTACTCTGATTATAGGTGAGATTGCAGAAGAATCCTCATCTATGATCTCTGTCTTGTCCCTGTCATATTATTCATAGCAAGTATGTGCTCCAATAGTGAATGAGCTTTCAGAAGGATGCTGACTCTCTCTGTCTTGTCTCTTTCCTATTATTCATAGGAAGTAAGTTCCCTGATTATAAATAGACTTTCAGAAGAATACTGATCCATGTCTCTCTGTCTTGTCCTTGTCCTGCTATTTATAGGAAGTAAGCATCTGATTGTAAATAGGATTTCAGAAAGATGCTGATCCATACTAACCCTCCATCTTGTCTCTGTCTTGTCATTCATAGCAAGTAAGTGCTCCAACTGTAAATGGTCTTTCAGAAGGATGCTCATCCACACCTTTCTGTCTTATCACTGTCCTATCATTTATAGGAAGTAAGTGCTCTGATTGGGAGTGGGTTTTGCAAGGATACTAATCCATACTTCTCTGTCTTGCTCTACAATGTCCTATCACTCATAGCAAGTATGTGCTCTGATTGTCAATAGGCTTTCAGAAGGATTGTAATCTATACCTCTTTGTATTGTCCCTATTCTATCATCCATAGCTTGTAAGTGCTCTGATCATAATTGGACTTTCAGGAGGATACTGATTCATGTCCCTCTATTTTGTCCATGTTGTATCATTCGTAGCTTGTAAGTGCTCTGATTGTGAAAAGGTGCTTGGAAGGATGACAATCTATCTCCCTCTATCTTCTCTCTGTTCTGTCATTTATAGCAAGTAAGTGCTCCAATTGTAAATGGAATTTCAGCAGAATGCTAACCCATATTCCTCTATCTTGTTTTTGTTCTGTCATTTATAGCAAGTAAGTGTTCTGATTGTGAATAGACTTTCAGAAGAATGTTAATCTATCATTATTCATGCCCCTTTGTCTTGTCCCTGTCTTAATATTCATAGGAAGTTGAGTGCTCTGATTATAAATATGTTTCAGAGGATACTCATCTATGCTCCTCTATCCTATTCTGTTATTCATAGCGAGTAAGTATTCAGATTGTGAGTAGATGTTTAGAAGGATGCTAATCTATGTCCCTCTGTCTTCTCTCTGTCTTGTCATTCATAGCTTGTAAGTTTTCTAATGGTAAATAGGCTTTTGAAAGGACATTGATTCATGCCCCTCTGTCTTGTCCCTGTTCTATTAATCACAGCAAGTAGGTACTCTAATTTTGAATGGGTCTTTAAAAGGGGCTGATCCATATCTGTCTTCTCCTTGTCCTGTCATTCATAGCTTGTAAGTGCTCTGATTATGAATAGGCTTTCAGAAGGATGCTAAGTCATATATTTGTCTTATTCTTGTCTGGTTATTTCTGGTTACTATTCATAGCTTGTAAGTCTAATTGTGAATAGACTTTTAGAGGGATACTGATCCATGTTCTTCCATCCTGTCTCTATTCTTCCTTTATAGGAAGTAAGTGCTCTGATTGAGAGTGGCCCTTTTGAAAGATGCTAATCTGTGCCTGTTTTGTCATTCATAGCAAGTAAATGTTCTGATTATGAATGGGATTTCAGAAGAGTCTGATTCATGCCCTGTTGTTTTGTCTTTATTCTATTATTTATAGTTTGTAAGTACTCTGGCTGTGAATGAGATTTCAGAAGGATGCTGATTCATGCCCCTCTATACATCCTATCACTCATAGCTTGTATGTACTCTGATTGTGAATAGGCTTTCAAAGGATACTGACCATATATCTATATGTTATTTTCATTCTGTCATTTTTAGGAAGTAAATGCCTTGATTTTCAACTGCCTTTCAGATCAATACTGATCCTTCTTGCCATGTTCTGTCCTGGTTTTTTTAACTTGTAGCTTGTAGGTCCACATTTCATTAATACTTGCAGTATACTGATGCCTTTACTTCTTAGGATGTGAGCTTTCACATATACTGAAACTATGTTGTAAAATCACATTTGCTCTTTCATATCTTAATTTGTTAGCATGTATGGTTCCCATTCAAATTCAAATTCAAATTCTCATCTTTATCCATAGGAGGTCTGTGATGGACATATTTGTCATACAAATATTTATGTCAAACACTCAGATATTAGCATCTTCAAGTGTATGTCAATTTATTTTTTTATTGTTCCATTATTTGCTTGATTTATATTATTATTAGTATTTGAAGCCCACAGCAATTGTACTCCAGTTGAAAACATCATCCACATCTATTGTAAGTAGTCAATTATATCATTTTTGCTACTCAGGACAGTCTATAATAAATTATAGCTTTCATTAGACAGCATTACATGGAGTGTAGCACTTCAATCAGGGATTGGTCTGTTTTTACCCCATTCAATGATTTCACACATTGATATGTTAAACAATATTCACAGCCTTTTCCATCATCCTTGCATATTCCTTCCTTCTACATCAACAAGCTGTTCAGCACCCAATCATAGTGGCAACTGAGCTTTATCAAACATCTGGCATAGTTGACATTGTCCAGGATGCTATGTCTCAGCTTATTCCTGAGTTCAACTTTGAAGATGAGAACAAAATGATACAGCTTCTTATGGAAGTTGTTTCTGACAACCTGATTTGTAAGTTATCACCCTTTAGTCACCATTTTAAATATATTGTGATAATTTATAGCTAGGAATCTTACAACTTGAAAGTCAACCACTATTCATCATGGCATAAGGGCCTAAATGTCACTGTATTAGGATTTCCTTCTCATGTCATATATCCTTCTTTCTTCTACTTCCACATTCTGTTCATTTGTACTTGTTATTAAGTCTTTGCTACACAACTCTTGTTGACTTGTGTGACTGGAACCAGTCCTGGACAAGGTCATGACTGCTGGTGAGTCAGACATGTAGCTTGAATGTCAAACAGCACTCAGTAGCCCAGTCTTGTGGGAAAAGCCTCCACTGTGCTCAGTCCTCATGGTGTGCCAAAAGCAACCTGAGATGCACTGAAACAGACAAGGACAAGCAGTGAGCACTGCTGTTGGCCTGTTGCCAGTGCAAGGTAGGCAAGCAATGTGGTGAGCACTGAGGAGCACGAAGTGCCGGTGCCTCTCACTTATGTCGCCTGTCCGAAGATCTTACACTTTCAAAGGCTCTGCTTGTGCCTGTGACACTACACCGAAGTCGACACACTTTGGGAATGACCTCATGAGCAGATAGATCCGATCTAGGTGATGAAAAACAAGTGATTATAGGGGCAGATCCTGCCTAAAACAACATAGCCATCAAGACCAGAAGAGATACAAAATGTCTCCGAAATTCTACATGACGACACGGCATAAGTTTTGCTGTATATGCACGCACGTTAATTGAGGATCAAAGATCATGCTATCAAACCACGGACCTTCTTCGCCGTCTTATTGGACATTTTACTCTGCCGAAAAGTGGTGGATTGGACTATCTAGCTTTTTGCCCCGCTCCAGCACGGATTCAATCGTCTTGCACTAAACGACTGGCATCAGAAAACCGGTATGATGGCTTATTATATTGCACACCAGTACGATCATTGTCTCATCCTGCTCCTGTTGCACCTGCTTGTTGAGAGTCCTGGTGCTTGGTGAGGTACGTCTGAACTTGAATGTCGGGGAACAAAATGGCTGAGAGGTTGGAAAAGGCAGACTAAGGTACTCTGCCAATAAAGACCTCCAGAATCGTGGTCAAGAAAGAGAAGGAGGCTGAACGGGTAGTCTTGACGATGACGATGGCATACACGTCAGTTGCTCAACGACTCCGACGGGTTCACAAGCCAACCGACTTGCAAGTCATTCTGCGCCACTGCGGTTAAATACATGAACGGTATGATCGTTTTCCTGCACGCTCTGACGAGTCGTCCTTCGGTTCTGTCAACGACGGTCTTGGTGAAGAACGTCACGAATTCACCGATGGGTGCAAGAACAACAGAGATCGATCGAGGGGATTGTCATGGTGGAGATGGCGGACGTGGAAGAGCTGCAGACTCCGCTGACCACGCCACGAGCAAATGGGCATGTCTTGGATACGATAGGTCTGTAAAGATGAATTGTTCGTGTATAATGTTATCGTTTCATATACAAGCCTCCCTAACCGAGTTGTCCAACGCAGACGTACAGTGTACGAGTTGGCGCCTCATCGTTGCGTCCCACCCACGTTCTCGAGCCGGCATTAGGCTATCGATCTCGATAACGACAGCCTTGATGAGGATGATGACAATGCCTCCCGGATCTTTGATCCCGAGGATAAGTACTTGCGCTCGCAACCTCGTGCTCTCTACCCCTGCCGGTCCTTCAAGTCATAGACTTCTTTGGCGCCTCCGTGCCGACCAACCCGACTTCTCACGTTCCCGATGCCGACGTAATGTCCGGTTTGGGCTACCAAGGACTCTGCAAAGTGAGTGCCTTGGATCGCGACTCAAGCGTCTTCTTTCCTAGGCTCCTCTGATCGCCGATCTTGGGTCATCCGCCACCATCTTCACCTCCGCTTACTGTCCCGAAAGAATGATGCGTATGGCGTAGGCTCGTAGCCTGCCAGTTTGCAGGACCTCGACATCGGGACTTCTTCTGTTTCCCGATATTCCCTTCCGAATATTATACTTTTTTCGCAGCATGATGCATGTTACCAAACCCTTATAAATTGTCATATTCCCATATATTCCCAGCCAAAAAATATATAGGTGCACAAGGGGACGTGTTGCGATAACACTTAGTAAGGCCATTATAAAGGACTATGAACTGGGATTATCTGGTAGCGAAAAGGATTTCTGATAATGAGCTTATAAGTGTGTAAAAGAACGATACTTCTGCTCCAATGGTATGTTGCATATTTTCATGGCGAAGAATGCTAAGATCGCGTTCCCCTACGTTCTCTTAGACAAATTATCCCCTGTAATACCCCAACATGTTATAAACACTTTTATTCCCTCGAATTCAATCCACAGGAATATGCAGGGTCAATGTTAGTAAGGGTATGAGAAGCGTATTGCTAGAACGTCTTAACATAAAATAAAATTAACTGTAAATTTTAGTTACACGGTTATAATGTACACGACCGCTCATTGGGCGAGGTGACACGGAGAGGATGAGGGGAGGCGCCCTCTTCGTGTCGTGCCAACATCTTAGAGGGGGGAAATGGTGAGAGGCGAAAGAAGAGAAAGAGGAGGCAAGGCGAGAGGAGGGAGAGGGAGCAAGGGGGAGAAGAGGGAAAGAGGAGGGGACATGGCAATGGCGTTGTCGTGATGTTGTCGCGTTTAGGTGGCACGAAGGGTGAATGCGAGAGAAGGGGGGGAGGAGGCGAGAGGAGAGAGGGGAAGAGGAGGGGGGACGAGGC
>JBBPMZ010000223.1:0-18877 GCA_038090575.1 Tylopilus cf. pernanus | reverse complement strand
GGCACCCAGACCCGCTAGCCGCGTCGCGGGGCTCCTCCTTCTTCGGGACACAGCTCATCTGGCCATCCATAGATCGGGCCCGCCTTCGGCCGAAACCCTTCGGGTTTGGCCCAACCTCACACAACTTTCTTAGTCTTCCTGTTTAGTCTAGTTCTTTCTCTGTACCTAGTTCACCCCGTTCTTTCACAAGCAATTGAGCGAGTGAATTCACGCAGATGGTGGCCTACGTAAGCTGAGGCACGAGGCGACGCAGGGCGTAGTCTGCGCGAGAGCGTAGCGAGGTGGCGTAGGCTTTCTCCTTACGCCACCTCCTCCACTCGAGCAGACTGCACAGCGCCTGCTCCTTTTTCATCACCCACCCACCGCTCCCTCTCAGTTCCCGTCAGCTCCTCGACGCCCATCTAAGTTTCTCCGACCTGCCGGACGCTTGTCGCCTGCTCCCCTAGGGATGGCCCCAAGCTGAACTGTGAGTGGCCCAGCCCGCCCCACAGCTCATCTGGCCATCCATAGATCGGGCCCGCCTTCGGCCGAAACCCTTCGGGTTTGGCCCAACCTCACACAACTTTCTTAGTCTTCCTGTTTAGTCTAGTTCTTTCTCTGTACCTAGTTCACCCCGTTCTTTCACAAGCAATCGAGCGAGTGAATTCACGCAGAACGTCATACTGTACTGTAATTCACCCCAAGAACATATGAGGTGGACGCCCGATCTCTGGTACGTGGTGGAGTACGACTGCAGTGCTGGGACCTTGGTGCATGCAGCGCTGGTCGAAGTCCACGATATATGGGAAGGGTGAGCACAGAGGCAGGTGATTGAGCGCCAAATTTGAAACGAGATTGGACATTGCAACTCAAATACGACGACTTTGGCATGCTGAGGCTCCGGGGGCAATAATTTTTCTCCGATGCGATCTTTGAGGTCTTGAAGGTTTGCGGATCCGTCGAAATACCGAACAGGGAAACTGGTGCCAGTGAACTTATCTGAAAACACTGACCACCCTCGGTGCGCTCTAGTATGACGGTCGGAAAGGTACTGCAAAAGCTGCCAGGCACGGTGAATAGCCATAGGATTAGGAAGGAACAGTCGACCGAGAAGTCCCAACGGAATTTCAGGAGAATAATCAGCGAGGATAGGGATCTCTCCGATCACGAGTTTATCAATTGCAACCCAGAGTTCGAGCATAGTTAGGGTCACAGTGGGAATCAACCAGAAATTGAAATTGTCCTTGTGGACCGAAGGAGCGCTTGACATGTACTGTCCTATCAAGATATCGAGCTGGATACAAGCCTTATCCACATTTTCGACAGATAAAATCCAGTCATCGATGCCTTCCCCGACCATATAGTCAACAGTGCGAAGGGTGAGGACAGCATCATTTGAATATGCATCCTTGAAAACATTTCCGTCTGAAGACAGCAAATTGTCAAGAGTCCCATGGACATAGAGGGAAGGAACAAAAATGGTGTTTCGAAAGTGGGCGTCGTGATTCATCATAGTGAATGAGATGTATTCGTGAATATGTGGGAGATCGTGATCGGTATCTCTGGTGAGATCGAGCTGGGAGGGGTCGAAAGGTGGGGAGAGGCAATCAATAGCTAGTCTATCCTCCCATTCCTTACTGGGAGCTTCTGAAAGACAAGCGCAAGTGCGCAACACAGCATCAGAGAGCCACTGAGGGGGAGAGTGAAGCTTTCTGAAACGTCGGTGGATTTTTGCCGATATCAAATGAAGAAGATCGCTGGGAGTGTCGGTGTTAACCGCACGTTCCGCAAGTTTTAGCATGAAAGACAAAATGAATTCTTTGTATACGGCGCAACCGAGAGAGGAGCAGGTGAGGGATGATTGGATAGCAACTCTGGTGAGAAGCCATAGTGACGAACAAGTCCATTGCAACAAGTCTTCATCATATCGGGGTTTTCGGGCAACATGATGGCGAAGATGTTTTGTGATACAGGAAGATTTAACAGGGCAACCAACAGCACGGAGGATGCCTTTAAGCATTGGTGTGGACATGGACGCTACGTCGTGTTTTTTTATTTTCCAGGAATTCTCATCCAGTGAACGACAAAGGAGACCTGCAAGACTGGATCGAAACATCTTTTCATCAAAGACGTGATTCGAAATTTCGATAACCAACTCAGGGTGTGAATAACAGATCCTCTCCCAGTAGTTGAAGGGACATTTTTGAAGTAAATCGAAGGGTTCATAAAGTGTACAACCAGCTTGCTTTCTGAGGATGATCCCGGGATCGTGAGATCGAAAGGGAAATACCAATATATCTGTGGATGGTGAAAAAAGGGCTGTCACCCAGAGGAACCGAAGCATACCTCCTGCTGTCATCCCTTCGAGCCATGAGACGATCTCTTCGGGTTTTAGATCGTGTTTCCCGTATTGAGACCGGACAACGAGTCTAAGCCTGTCTAGCATCTTCAAGATAGGAAGCCACTGAGGCTTATTGCTGTGATCGATGTGGTTTTGATACGCATGAGCAGCATCGCATAAGTGATCCATCAGATAGACTTCGGTTTTGTTGTTGTCCGGATAGTTTTCGTCGTCATATTCTCTTGCTTCTAGGCGAAAAAAGACATGATTTATGACTCCTTGTAAGTCTGTGGAAGAAAGACTGCGGCAGAAAGAGCATGCATCCGACTCGGAGTAGCATCCACTTGAGGAGCAGAAGAATGGGCGGAATGGATGCTCGAATGAACCAGACATGATGGTCGTGATGGCTATACACACCTCAGACATGTTGCCTCATCTGGCTGTCTCCGATGTCACCATCTCCGACTTCTAATCTGTCGTTTCAGCATCTCGCATGCGCCACCCCGCCATACCTCGATGCAAACCCTGCCCCGGCTGATAAAGCCAAGAGCATCTTCAACAATGCCAGGCCCAATCTCAAGAGTTCGCTACCCGCTTCGACAAGAAGGAAGACGAAAAGCACGAGCTCGAGTGCATGATGAGTACACATTGCAGAGGAGAAGATAAAGCTGGTCCAAGCGTACTACTACCGCGGAAGTCTTGAGGCCGCCGAATTCGGGGCGTAGACGCACCTGATGAACGACCGTGACTGGTGAGGCGAACTGATATATTCGTCATGAAACTAACCTTGGCCATATTTCTTAGCCTGAAAAAGGTCACCTTTGCCCAGGGCACCAAGCTGTACCGACGCTGAACCCGCGAAGTCAAGATCAAAGTCAAGCAGGAATGCGGTGGACTCCCACATCTTGACAACTTGAACGCCTCAGACGCCTGACGCTTGACAATTCATCCAACCTCGACGAGAACATCTATATGCACGGCACGTGGACTGCTTTGACCCTAGTGCCCTCCAGGCGATCCTGGACGCACCTGAGTGCAAACTCTCTGGTGAGGAACTGCACACCCTCCGACGCATTGCTGTTGTCAAGGACGACGGCGTCGTACCCGCGGTGCTCGCATCCCTCGAGCAATCAGATACCCCAGCTGCTTCATGAGGCCAGTTGCCCCGCGATTGTTGAGCGTGCCGGACTGAGACGTGGGTGTGCTATCGTACCTTGTGTCACACTCTTTGTCGTTCCCGTTTCAACGGCGTAGCCTGAAGCCTGGACCAGACGTCCTTAGCATGTTGTCTCGTGCAGAATACTACATGAATGAGAGAGACGTATAGTACTGCGCGCGAGCTCAACCAGCTGACTGGCCCGGCGAAGGAACTACCTCACAACTTCCTGGCTTGAGGCTGCACGGAGGCTAGATGTACGGCAACCTTCAGAGATGAGGTTCGCGGCCATTTATCCTACTTGCTTTGCTGATGACTAGGTAGGCTTACAAGTACACGTAACCCCTGTATCCTTGCCCGTTGTTTAGATTCCATTTGGTATGACACAGGCGTCGACGCAATTCTAAGTGATCACCCAAATGTTCCCTAGTTTATGGATAGATTCATTGCGGAGCCAATTCCATGACCACGTTCAATCTGCACTCGCATATGACCTGAGCCCCTCGCACGACCGTCTGAACATTGCCTCCATCGCTACTCCCGTGCGACACCTTGATAAGCCTGGGGGAAAATCCACGGCCCCACACTCGCTCTTGAGACATATCTGCACGGGTTCGATCTGTCTGGGGAATAGCTTACTCCCGACCTCAGGCACGAACGAATAGTAGAACGTGTCGGCACCGCCTGTGGCAAGGGAGTTATGGAGCATACGGGAAAAGGTATGCGCAGAAGTAAGGGTGAGCGAGATCCCGTTGGCGTGCTCGCTGAAGCGTTTGAGCAGTGCAAGGAGTCGCTCCTCCAGCGTGCTCGCTGAGAGTTCCGCCGAGCACGACTGGACAGCGGCAGGACATCTGGCGGTGTCACACCCTGGCGATAACGGGATTTCCTATTCGCTCTCGATCAGACGAGAAAGCACGCCAGTAATCAACTACAGACGTACTTGCAAAGAGATGATCGTGTATGCGCGTGAGCTGGATGTTAGTGTCAGCAGAGTTAGTGACCATGAGCACATTGACGATCTCGGTGCTGATCACCCTCGAGAGGGTGTGTTGAAGGATGTTTTAGAACCTGGATGGCGGTGGCGCCATTGGGGGGAGTGTATCGTAAGCTGGGCTGCCGGTGATATCCACAAGGCTCCCGAGTAGATGTCTGATAATGTTGCAGGCGGGGTGCACACGACGCCGGCTGCCCACTGGTTCGCAACCCGTTCGAGTTGGGATGCTGTGTTCTGTTGAGAGAGGTTGACGACGTGACGATACGTCCCAATTGGACGCACTTCGATTGAGAAATCGTCGACGGAGGTGCCACCCTGTTTGGGTGGGTTGGGCATCGGGGGTGCCTTCGAGGAGGGTGATATGGGGGCGGAGGAAGGCGACTTGTTTCTCTTGCTTCTCGAGTTGCCGGTGCTGTTCTTCGGCCTTTTTGTGGGGGGTTCGCTGGTGGCAATGTGTGAGCGATTCAGGGATAGTGTCAACGGCGACTTACAAAGTTAAGCCAGCGACCCAAGCATTACACGTTTCACTAGTGAAGCAACGCGAGGAAGCACATGAGTTTCGGTACTCAGTACTCGGTGCCAGGTCCGAGGTGTGCTGAGCCAAGAAAGGGCCAATCCGCCGAACTCTCCAAGGAGTGATCTGCATTCCGATCGCTTTCGTGGCTGAGAGAGGTGAGGGTGAGACTCGGTGAGGGTAGTGAGGTGGGCGAAGCCCGCAAAGGGCTTCCGACTCAAAGCACTGGGGTATTGCTCTGCGACTGGCGGAGAAAGCGAGAGGAGATCTGGCAACGTCCGGCCCGATCAGCTCAGGCACGGACTAAATTCTAGAACGGAACTTTCCGCGGAGCGACTTTATAAGCTACCAGAGGCTTCGTTAAGGCTCAGACAGTGAGCATTTGTTGTAAATTAAAAAAATTTACCTCTGAATCTTGACAGCGTCCGAACAGCATCGACACGACCAGCCTGCTCAGCTTCCCCTTCGTCTCGTCAACTCCTGAGAAATCCAGCAATGTCGTCCAGAAACTCCTCTTTCACTCCGTCACTGCAATCGGCACATTTTACATTGGCAGCACGTTCGCGTCCTACCAAAACCAGCTGTACCGCGACCTGTTCACGAAGCATGTCCCTCTGACCAACGTTCTCGTTAAGTACGGTGAACAGCACCAATGGGACGAAATTACCATGCAGCAAGTCGTCGTCGCAGTCGACACCGCTAAGGTGTTCTACGACTTTGTGCAGCGACAGCTCGGCCAGGTGACGCAGAGGACAGACACACCGGCTCCGGACACCCCCGTCGACAAAGAGGCTCCACGGGAGAGCAAAAAATCGTCACTTAACGAGACGAAGGCATGCATCAAGTGGACCGCTGCGGCTCTGAAGACAACGGTGGACAAGTCGTCGGACCAGCTTTCCCCAGAGGCATCCGCCCAGACTGCACTCGCCAAGCACAAAGCCCAGCAGCTCGCGAGCGAGGTGGACGAATTGGTTCGAAAGGCAGAGCTGCATTGGCTATACCTATAGATTCTGTTCCAGAACCGGCTCCTACTCAAGACTCGTCGACCACCACCCCCACTCCTGCCCACGTCGAGGTATTTGTCTTGACCGAAAAGTCAGACGATCCCAACATTTATGCAGCACCGCTTCCTATCGGCATCAAACCACCTGGATTCTCTAAACCCGAACCTGCGCCTAAACCTGCTCAGGATGTGTTGCTTTTTGTCGCTCCGGCTGTCCGATGTCGCCATCTCTGGACCCGTTATTTCTCATCTTGCAGGCACCATCGGCGACCTCGTGTCATGCCTCACTGAACCCTGCCGCTGCCCAAAAGGCCAAAGGAATCCTTGACGACGCCAGGACCGACCCTACGGGGTCCGCTACTTGGTTCGACAAGATCAAAGCGGGTGAGAAGCGTGACCTCGAGGCCAGACTCGACGAGCAGGTTCGCGAGTGCGGCACCAAGCTGCTTGAGCTTGAACTGGAATCGCAAGGCGAGCTTGCATTGCAGAGGGAGGATTACGAGAAATACATCACAGAAGAAAAGATGAAGCTGGTTCAGGCGTACCGCGAAAGGCTCGAAGTTGAGCTCAAAGTACAATCCGAGCTGAGAAAGACCGGTGAGGCACTCTAATATTGTCTTTCCCTTCATCTTGAGACCGACCTGGTGCACATTTCTTAGCCTGAAAGAAGCCATCATTGCGCAGAGCATCGAACTCCAGCGTCGCTGGATCCGCGAGGTCAAGTCAGAGTTGAAGAAAGACGTAGCGACTCGCGTGTCTCGACGAGCTCACCACTGGTCTTGAACGCCTTGAACGCCCGGCTCTCGACAATTCATCCTACCTCGACGAAAATATTTGTGTCCACAGTATATGGACCCCCTTGCGTGCAGTGCAAGCAGCGGTCGATGCTCCAGAACGAAAGCCATTCCGTGAGGAGCTCCGCATCCTGCGCCACATTACTGTCGCCAAGGAGGACGACGTCGTGTCTGCTGCCCTCGCGTCGCTCGAGAAGTCGGATACCCCCGACGTGGGTACTGGCAGACCTGACCAGCTGGTTCACGACATCGGTGGCCCCACGGGTGTCGAGCGTGGCCCTCGTGCCCAGACCAGGATGTGGGCGTGCTGTCATGCCTTGCCTCGCACTTTTTGTCGTCGTTCCGGTTCCAACGGCATGGTCTGACGCCCGGATCGGACGTCCTCAGTGTGTTGTCACGTGCAGAATACTACATGAATGAGAAGGACTTGGGCAGTGCTGCGTGCGAGCTCAACCAACTCACTGGCCTGGCAAAGGGACTGCTCCACGACTGGCTCGAGGCTGCACGGAGGAGGCTAGAAGTACAGCAAGCTTTAGAGGTGAGGTTTCCGGCCATTCGTCCTGACGTGCTTTGCTAACGCAGATGCTAGGTGGTGCAAGTGCAAGCAACCCTTGCATCTTTGCTCGTCATTTAGATTCCAGGTGGTATGACACAGATGCCAATCTTAGATGATTACCCAGGTGTTTCATAGCTCATGGATAGATTTGTTGCGGAGCCAACTCTGTGATCGCACTCGATGCGCACTCGCACATAATCTGAGTGGCTGAGCCCCTCGCACGACCGTCTGAACATGGACCAACTATGTGGCGATCTCAGACTCTGGGTGAATCGCATCTCCAAGGGGTCGCAACATATACAAACCTCATCCGAAACTCGATGCATTGTATGGGCCAGAGTCCTGCTCTTGTTTATCATATTGACTGCGATACATTGGACGTTGTTGCAAGGCAGAATGAAGTGTAACCATGTCTATTAACTAATTTACAGTCCGTGCATTCCGATCGCTTTCGTGGCTGAGAGAGAGGGTGAGGAGAGGGTAGTGAGGTAGTGAGGTGAGCGAAGCTCACGAGGGCTTCTGGCCCGGGAGCCGAGCTGCGTGGGTTGAGTTGGGCCCAAGCAGATGCGAGGCTAATCTAGAGCGGAACGCAACGGACGAGTGAGAGGGAGCGAGGGTGTTGCTCTGCGACCGGGAGTGGTGGGTGGGTGCAAGAAAGCGCGAGGAGAAGCAGCGTTCGGGGGCTGCAGGCGCTGCTGAACTGAAGCGAGGTGGTAGAAGCGAAGTGGATGCGCTCCACTTTGCTTAGCTCATTCTATGCGACCCGGCGACCTCGGAACCATATTAGAATCGACACTTTACTCTGCGTACTCGCGACGGTCGACAAAGACAGCACAAATACTTGTCTCAACTTTCCAATGGCTCGCAGTCATCTGATATAGATCAACATTCATTTTATTTAATATTTAATCACCGTGAGGAAGTGGATCCCATGTATGTATCCCAATAGTTCCTGAAAGCGGGCGGATACGACCGGAGCTAGACGAACGGAGTCAACGGACGGTCAGTCCCTCAGTTTCGTATGGCGAAGACTGAGGGAAGAGAGTCATGTCTGCGGCGTGTTAACTCTAGTGTGGCTGTGTGCTTACTAATCGCGTCCGCGCGTCGTACTGTATCTATCATAGTGTCCAACAGTTCTGAGTCACAGTGAGCAGCCCATTCCACTCGAGTTCTGCATAACGTCCTGACTACTTCATGATATGGCTTCGTTTCTTTGCGGGTGATTCAGCCACGTCAGAGGACACGTCAGGGCTCCTCTTTCTCTTTTGGTTGCTTGCTCCAGAAGACGTGCCTATGGGAACCTCTAGAGAACCTTGGGAAGCGAGCGGCAAATCGCGACAGTGTTTGCCTGCAGGTCCCGTCAGCGATCCTATTAGCATGTCAAGTGTAGGATCAACCACTCGACGCACCGGACTTGAAACTCGGGAAACCACTTTCAGTCAGTTGCCAACCTTGCAAAAGTCTACCCATGTGTGTCTCGTCAAAGCGCATTCCCCTCCTTCGAATAGCGAGTAACAGCATCACGAGTTGCAGTGGGTTGTCTTTGAACGTCTCTTCAATCCCCTGACCGAATGAACCCCCGGATTTGTTTGACCAATTTGACTTCGTTACCATCCTAGCGTCCTTCGATAGGTCTCCCCGGATTCTGTGTACGCCAAGGAACTGACATAGCTGGACATACGATTCAAAGTCCCTAAGATATAATTGCCCAGAGAACACGTTGAGTTGGTCGATCAAGGCCCATGGGGGCGTCCAGGTGGCAGGAATGGGGGGAATGGGATAGAACTCCAAGTCGTCGCATGGCTTCATCATCTTGGATATCCTAGGTGCGTACGTGTGGAGGTGGAGGTTTTCACTGAGCCGAATGTCTGGCATTAACTGATCCACTTCGAACGGGCTCAGGATAACCAAAACATCCTTCCCGTCGTACATCTTTCCGGAGAGAACCCACTGGACAGGACGCAAATATTCATCCATGCGCCCCTTCGCTGACCCCTCAATAACTGTGTTGCAAAAATCTGCAGTCGCGAAGATGTGGGGACTCCAGGCACAGCCTGCTTTACTCGTCGTCGCAGAATTATTGTCGAGAGCTGTAAAAATAGATCGAAAAGCCGTTCTAGTGGGGACAATGAAACCGCTCTTTACAAAACTGATGACGTTGGGATGGAGGAAATGCTTGGCGGGCCGGGCTCTGGGGGGACGTCCCACTTCGCGTTCGCGTTCGATCTCCCGGGATACTTCCCTTTCCTGCTCTTCTTCTAATCGTGAATCTGGCAGCGAGGAGATCCCGAGACTTTTGCAACGCTCACAAATATCTGCACCTAAGATCATACGGAGTGTATTGTCCCGAGAATGGCTTGGCGTGTAAAGATCGGCGAGCGTCTTGGCTTCAGGTTGGATCCAAGATTCTCTTAATTGTTCTTCTGTGACTTCTTTGCACCAGAAACGAGTCAAGGCCTCGTGTTGTGATCTGTGCTGCATGCCTTGTCATACCCAATGAGGAGCCTGTCGTTCGATCTCAGTCCAGGTTTCACGTATCGCCCAGTGCAAAATATCGGGAGTGGTAATCTCAGCATTGCGATTCTGTCCAGCCGTGAGCTGGCGGATCGTATGATCAACTTCAGGAGGTGCAAAAAACTTCACGCTATGGCCGTGGCACAGTTTGCGCATCCGCATACAACCTATACATTCCAATTCAGGGGCTCGTTGTTTGTGGTGATCACGAGCTGTGGGAAATTTGACGTACCTTGCCTCAAACGATCCTTCGTGACCCCTAGGTCTAGTATGACTGCAGCTCGGAAGCCAACAGGAAACTTGATGTCTGTGCCCCGCATGTGAGCATGGCCGAGATATGCCACACATCGGTCCAAGGTTCAAGTTCGGTTGAGCGATGACAATGAAAGGGATTGTGACCTTCCATCTCTCGCAGGCACCATCAACTCGTCGTCTTCATTGAAGTAGATGGCTCCGGTGGTACTATCCAAAGGGCTGGTATCCAGCCAGAGCAACTGAACGGGCGAAATGGAAGCTCGGGCATAATGGCTATCTCAGTTCTTACACAACCACAGCACCCCCACTTGCCCACTCCGGCTGTCTCCGATGTCCTATCCACGTCGAGCTATTCGTCTTGCAGACGATTCCAAAATTTATGCAGCACCGCTTCCCATCGGCTTCGAACCGCATCCAAACCTAAACTTGCCCCCAAACCTGCTCAGGATGTGCTGTCTCTCGTCGCTCCAGCTGTTTCCGATGTCGCCACCTCTGGGCACGTTAGTTCCCATCTTGTAGGCACCATCGACGACCTCATATCATACCTCACGCGGATCCTGCCGCGGCCCAAAAGGTCCAAGGAGTCTCCAGGACAGATCTCACGGAGCTCGCTACCCGCTTCGACAAGATCAAAGCGGAGGAGAAACATGAACTCGAGGCAAAACTCGACAAGCAGGCTCGCGAGTACCGTACGAAGCTGCTTGAGCTTGAACTTGAATTGCACGACCAACTTGCACTACAGAGGAGAAGTAAATTGCAGAAGAAAAGAAGAAGCTGGCTCGGGCGTACCGCGAAAGGCTCGAGGTTGAGCTCAAAGCACAAACAGAGTTGATGAATGACCGGTGAGGCACTCTGGTATAGTCTCTCCCTTCACTTTGAGACCAACCTGGGGCACATTTCTTAGGCTGAAAGAAGCCATCATTGCCCAGAGCATCGAACTTCAGCGTTGCTGGATCCGCGAAGTCAGGGCTAAGGTCGAGAAAGAGCGTGGAGGTCGACTCGCGCATCTCGACGAGCTCGTCACCAGTCTCAGACGTCTCGAACGCCTGGCTCCTGACAACTCATCCTACCTTGACGAAAACATTCGCGCCCACAGTGTGTAGACCGCCTTGCGTACAGTGCAAGCAGCGGTGGATGCACCAGAGCGCAAGCCATTTCGTGGGGACCTCCGCATCCTCCGCCACATCACTGTAACAAGGATGACGACGACGAGTTTGCCGCCCTCACGTCGCTTGAGAAGTCGGATGGCCCGATGTGGGTGTGGAGCCACTGGCAGACATGACCAGCTGGTTCACAACATCGGTGGTGCTACGTGTGTCTCGTGTGGCCCTCGTGCCAGGCCAGGATGCGGGTGTGCTGTCGTACCTTGCCTCATACTTTTTGTCGTTCCGGTTCCAACGGCGTGGTCTGATCGGACGTCCTCGGTGTGTTGTCTTGTGCAGAATACTACACGAACCAGAAGGACCTGGACAGTGCTGCGCGGGAGCTCAGTCAGCTCACTGGTCCGGCGAAGAACTACTTCACGACCGGCTCGAGGCTACACGGAGGAGGCTAGAAGTACAGCAGGCTTTAGAGCATTCGTCCTGACGTGCTTTGCTGACGCAGATGTTAATAAGTGGTGCAAGCACGAGCGACCCTTGCATCCTTAGTCGTCATTTAGATTCCGGGTGGTATGATACAGATACAACCTTAGATGATTACCCAGATGCTTCATAACTCATGGACAAGCACTTGATGTGCATTCGGAACATGAAGGAGCTGTAACTTGACACATATGGACGACTGAGCCCCTTCGCACGACCATCTGAACATTGTCCCCATTGCGAGATTCCGACGAATCCGGGAAAGACCGTCGTGCCATCTCCACACTCGCTCTTGGGACGTCTCCGGACGAGCCCAATCTGTACGATAAAGATCGAGGGACGAGATTCTCGTAATGGCTGAGGAAGAGAATACGACCCAATACACTTCGTGCTCTGATAATGTAATGTACAATGTGATGCTGAGGAGTAAATAATAATAATCTAACACAATCTGCCCCGGAAATTGCTGTCCGTGCATTCCGATCGCTTTCGTGGCTGAGAGAGGAGAGGGTGAGGAGAGGGTAGTAAGGTAGTGGGGTGGGCGAAGCTTCCGGCCCGACGCACTGCCGCGACAGGGGAGCCGAGCTGCGCACCCAAAGAGGAAGGAGGGCTGCGACGCGCGACGTGAGGCTCCCAAACTGAAGGAGCAGGCGAGTGGGCAAGGTGCCGGGGTACGGAGGGCGGGGTGCCAAGGATGGAGGCAGGGTGCCAAGGTAGGGGCCAGGGTGCCCAGGTTGGAGGCAGGGTGCCATGCGCCAGGGAGGCGAAGTGGGGCAGCGGACCATCGCCATCAGCCTCTCTGAGGCATGTACGACATGCCACTCCTCTCTGAGGCATCTCGGCACGGCTTGAGCGCTAGGAACCATGGTGGAACCTTGGGGCGTCCAAGACCGGGCAGCGGGAGAGACGCAAGAAAGCGCGAGGAGAAGCAGCTTTCGGGGGCTGCAGGCGCTGCTGAGCTGAAGGGACGCGCCACTTCGCTTAGCTCATGCACGGACGCGACCTCGTGACCTCGGAAGCGTAGAATCGACATTGGACAACTCCCGATCTCGGGCACGAACAAACAGTAGGTTGTGATAATATCGCCTCCACCCATGGCGGAGGAGACATGGAGCAGGGGGAACGAGGATGGATGAGAACCGGTGTACTTGCTGAGGCGTTTGAGCAGTATGGGGAGTTGACCTCGGCATGCTCTAGTGACTTGGCAACAATTTTTTCTCAAAGGGGATTAGGGGCTGGAATAAATCAGTAAGGAAAATCAACGAATGGAATAGGTACCAACGAAATTCTTTTATCACGAGGTGCGGGTTCAGTACCTCTGTGGGATAATTCAGAACGTGATGGAGTGACGATCGAATACGTACTTAAAATACGGATGGGGCGGTAGTACCTATCCTTCGAAACGGACTCGAGCCTTTCTCGTAATCCAGGTGTTTCCACAATCAGCTGTTCGGCCACGTCACTTCGGGCGTACTTGGCGTCCAACTTGTCCTTGGATGTTGATACGATGCTGGAGAGAAGAAAGGCATAGTCTGCATCAGCGGGGGACTGAGGTTGCAATATTTTGTTTAAGCGCTTGTCCATTTCGTGGTGTTCCATGTCAGTGAAAGGATCGGGTACCTCTTCAAGAGACATTCCGGATGACGGTTCGAGTGGAGAAGAAAGCACTTAGCTATCTCAAGAAATATAGCAACCCCTAGTGCCAAACACGTGAGCCTCGGATTCGTCCGGATCTCGCCACAGCCACACGAGGGCGATCTGGGTCTTGACGCCCTCCGAGTAGGACTAACAATTCATCTCATCCCACTACTCAGAGCAGAACTCAGGTTGACCAATCTCCGACAGGGGAACATTTGGTGTCATCCGAAATTCGTTGCGCTATATGTACCTTCATCTACACACTCTCGTTTATCACATTCACTATGTCGCACTAGACATCGCTACAAGACAGAAGGACCGTGTCCATAAGCTAGCCTACAATCTGAACGCCTTCGCCTCGCATGCTCGCGGTGGTTGACAAAAACAGGGACAATACATACTAAGCGTTACAATCCAGTACTCATCTCGTCGTCAGGTGTGCCAGTGGATGCAGATTTCGATTGAATGGAAGCATCCATGTCGTCGTCAGATGTGGATGCGGATTTCGATTCAGCTGAAGCATCCATCTTGTCGTCGGGTGCGGACGCGGATGTCGACTTCGAGTCAACCGTAGTACCCATCATGCCGTCAGATGCGGATGGAGGTTCGCTGATTGCCACAGCATCATGGTGAGCCACGACATCGTCAGACGCGGATGGATGTTCACCGACTGCCATAGCGCCATGGTGAGCCACGACATTGGCAGAGACCCTTTCCGCTGACTTCGGCTTCAACCCATAGCGTTCCATTATCGAGTCGGGGTCCCTCTCAGCCCAATCTTCCCACTGAAGATGGCGAAGCTCTGCAGAACACGAGAACTGAACTTGGCCTTGCAGAAACTCCGAGTATATTCGGCCCTGACGGAGAATGATATGTCTCTTAACCAGAGCATACAGCATTTCGAAGATCGAATTGGAGCAGCTCTTCAGAAATGGATATGTCGAGTCAGAATCCATTCCATTCGCGTGAATGAGGAGGCGGGGAGCCTGGTGGATACTGCAGCTGCGTAACTCCTTGAGGCAAGAGTCGTCCCAACGTTCGAATGTCACCGACAGCCCAGGGTCCGCAACTCCGAGGTCAGCAAGGATGACAATATATGTGGGAGAGTTTTCATCATCTGAATCATCGATTTCGCTCCTCGAAACTTTCAGTGCACCATCACCGCTTTCTCTGATGCGGTCCATGTCAGAGACGAATATTTGAGATACCCTTCCAGTCTTTTTGAAGTACATGGGAATGACCTTGTCAATCCTGGGCTGGTTATGTGAGCACTGGACAGCACTGGTTCGCTTCCAGTGTCGTTCTGTGAAAATGTCCAACCTATGCAGAATTTCCAGTCACCCATACACAACAGATAAGGATATGCTACCTACGATGCTTGGTGTGGTTTTGGATCACGACTCTCCATCTGTTTGATGTTGAAGTTCATAGATGTCCAATGTGAAAAGTTCACATAGGCATCCTCAAATGCCTCCACCGCCTCCGAACAGCCCTCAACTCGATCCCAGAACTCTCCACCAAAGACGAATCGCAGAAACCCAACCACTGGTATGGGCTCGCAGTTGGCCAGGACAGAGTCAATGTCATTTGGACCCTCGATGAAGCTTGTCTTCCTTGCACCTTGAAGAACAAAGAGGTCTTTGGCAATTAGCCAGAGAAGCCGACTGACTAGCTCGCCCCGTTCTCCAACCTCAATCATGCCATCCTCGATTCTCTTCTGCAACTTCGTCAGAGATCTTGACAAAGAGTCATGTTTATGCAACAAAGATGCAGCAGCACAGGCCAAAAAAGGTTCCGATGGGTAGCTCGTGTAAGTCCAAGAACGGCCCAGGGTGGTGGTAATGCACACTCTGAGGTGGCTCTGAACAGCACTCTCGACAAATTTAACGGACTCCTGACGACCAAACGAGACTTCAAGTGCAAACCTTTGCCCAAGGACTGCAAGTGCCTGACCTTCGTCTTCAGGGCTATAACTTTGATCTCCGCACAGTTTTTGCTTCGCGAGAGTAAAAATCTCCGCGACAGGAAACCTTCCATACTGAGAGGCCCACCTATTGGGAGTAGATATTCGGCATGTGATGAGGACATTGATAAGACGAAAAGAAAACCTACAGAGGACGGCCAAACCCTATGATGTTCGCGACCTCCGCAACCTCCGTGTACTTCACATCTTCGCACCTGGGAGCATAGGTATCCCAGCCCGTCTGGCAGAAGGGTCCAAACAACAAATTACCCCCTTCTCTAACTCTGGAAGATGATGCTGTGGGGCCCATTAGCAAGCTGTTGAATGTCACAGATGAAACGGCCTTCACTCACAAGGGGGCTGTGGTGGTGCGAAGTGACTAAGCTTCAACGTCGTCGAAGTAAACAGTACCCAAACCGGGCTGTCATCGGAATACTCGTTGATTACTCGAAGTACCTCCGGTGCGCGATGATAACCGTCCAACTGGAAGTGAAGCGTATGAGCCTCATCGAAGGCAATGACCAGCTTTGGGTCGTCACGGTGTTCGGGGTCCGAGGAACAGACAAATTTGCTGCACATTCCATCGTAAGACTCCTTCAGTTTCTCCCCAGCTTCACTAAGATTATCGGTGGTGGGATCGGAATCATTCAAGCTCCGTATATCCTTCCTCTGTCAACTTCAACAGATCAGAAACATTGATGACTAGGACCGCTAAACTCACCATATCGTCGTACACCCTCTGCAGGTCTATGAAGAAACCAGCACGAGTCAGCGAATCCGTCCTGCATAAAGCTTTCCGCCATTCGTCCGTGTCAGTATCTCCCAGATGCTTTCCAACGACCAGGAAGATTGCTGCAAAAAAGGGACGGCATCGAAATCTATAAGCCGATCCCTGCGTGACGGGCTGGGTCATTTCCGTGAGAATACTAGCGGGGAAGTTGTCCCGGTCGGGATATCCATTCATCTCCGTGGTGGGCCGTAAGCACATGTACACCACCACCGTATCACCGTCTGGAATATTAACCAACTGGGAAGGAATAAGCATTTGTAGTTGATACGCAGGGACAGAAATGCACTACCTCTAGCAGAAGTCGGGTCTTGCCCGTCCCAGAGCTCTGCACGATCGAGCAGAACTTTCCGTAATATTTCGGGTCCCCGGCAAGAGAGTACGCATGATTGTTGACCTTCAGATACTCGTTAAGTCCAACCACAGCAGCGCCTTTTAGTGGGGCTGTCATTGCCTCCAGCAACAGTTTTTTCTCGGGTGCTCCAAGGGGATTAAGGGCTGGAATAAATCAATGAGGAGAAACAACGAATAGAATGAGTGCCAACGAAATTCTTCTATCACAGGAAGCGATTGCAGTACCTCTGTGGGATAATTCAAAACGTGATGAAGGAGTGACGATCGAATACGTACTTAGGACACGGATGGGGCGATAGTATCTATCCTTCGAAACGGACTCGAGCCTTTCTCGTAATCCAGGTGTTCCCATGATCAGTTTTTCGGCCTCTTCATACAGGGCGTACTTGGCGTCCAACTTTTTCTTGGACACTGATACGATGCTGGAGAGAAGAAAGGCATAATCTTCATCGGTAGGGAACTGAGGTAGCGATATCCTGTTCAAGCGCTTGTCCATTTCGTGGTGTTCCGTGTCGGTGAAAGGATCAGGTACCTCTTCAAGAGACATTCCGGATGACGGTTCGAGTGGAGAAGAAAGCACTTAGTTATCTCAAGAAATATACATGCGGTGCAACCCCTAGTGCCAAACACGTGAGCTTCGGATTCGTCCGGATCTCACCACAGCCACACGAAGGTTTGGCGATCTGGAACAGAATGGCAATGAGATCTCTCTCATATTTATCTACATTAATTACTAGTACCCACTTGTTCTAACCGCATCAGACAGAGCATATTAGTGCACACATGCTCATAGAGAGGTTCAATTCATCAGCATTGATGCTGCCCACACTCAAGTCTTCTAATGAGATACAAACTTTGGCACTGGACATCAGAAACGTGATTCGGAATCTCGATAACTAACTCAGGGAGTCAGGGTATGAACTGAACTTCAACAGATCCTCTCTGGGTCATTGAACAGACATTTCGAAGCAAATCGAAGGGTTCATAGAGTGTACAACCAGCTTGTTTTCTGAGGATGAGCCTGGTATTGTGAGATCTAAAGAGAAATCTTAATATATCTATGTCGGATGGTGCCGGTGAACAAAGAGCTGTTGCTTGAAGGAACCAAAGCGTACCTCCTGCTATCACCCCCGCCATGGAATGATCTCTTTGGGTCTTAGTTCAGATTCCCTGTATTGAGTTTGGACAATGGCTTCGAGCCTGTCTAAGCATCTTCAAGATAGAAAACCACTGATCATGAAGCTTATCCCCGCAATCGATGTGGTCTTGATAGGCATGAGCGGCACCGCATATGTGAATCAGATAGACTTCGGGGTTTTCTTGCACCCAGGTGAAAAGGACATGATTGATGAGTCGTGACTCTTTGTAAATTTGCAAGATAGACACTTGCCGTGGTTTGAGATACTGCAGCCGACTCGACGGGAAATGGACTGCCAGTGGAGATGATAGTCGTGATGACTGTCTCAGTTCTTACACAGCCAGGGAACCCAGCTGACTCTGTCTAAACCCTAACCCGCCTTCAAACCTGCTCAGGATACGTTTGCCTCTGATTACTTCGGCTGTTTTCGAGGTCGCCATCTCCGTCGTCTGAATCCGTCGTTTCCCATCTCGCGGTCGCGTCATACCTCAACGTGAACCCTGCCACTGCCGAAAATGAGAAGCACGAGCTCCGAGGCCAAACCCGACGAGAAGGCTCGCAAGTACAGTACGAAACTGTTCAAGTCGAGTTGCATGACAAGCACGCACTGTAGAGGGAGGATGACGAGAAATGTGTTGCAGAGGAGAAGATGAAGCTGGTCCGAGCGTAATACTACCGTGAGAGGCTTGAGACTACCAAGCTCGGGGCGTAGGCGGAGCTGATCAACGATCGGTAAGGCGCTCCGATATATTCCTTCTCGCCATCGTGAAACTAACCTTGGCAACATTTCTTAGCCTGAAGGAGGCCATCGTTGCTCATGGCGTTGAGTTATAGCGATGCTGGGCTAGTATACACTCCCGAAGGCGTGCCAGACCACGATGTGGGTGTGCTTGTCATACCTTGCATCGCTCTTTATCGTCGTTCCCGTTTTAACGGCATAGCTTGACGCCTGGGTCAGACGTCCTCAGCGTATCGTCTCGTGCAGAATACCACATGAACGAGAGGGACCAGAATAGTGTTGCAGGGAACTCAACCAGCTCACTGGCCCACAGAGGCTGGAGGCACAACAAGCTTTAGAAGCGAAATTTGTAGTACTTTGACGTAGGTGCTCAGGTGTTACAAGCACAGGCAATCCTTGCCTTCTTGCTCGTCGTTTAAACCCTAGTTGGTATGATACAGATGTCGACGCAATTCTAGATGATTACCCAGATGTTCCATAGTTGATGCATAGATTCATTGCGGAGCCAACTCGGTGACCGCATTTAATGCACACTCGCACATCACCTGAGCCCGTCGCACGACCGTCTG
>JBBPMZ010000222.1:0-18891 GCA_038090575.1 Tylopilus cf. pernanus | reverse complement strand
ATGAAAAGATTCGGAAGAGGTATTTGCGGGTCTCCGACTTACGATCTCCGAAGTGACGTGCCATGACATGACAGTTGTCTCTGCAGATGCAATCTCCGAATGGAGTACACAGAAGCCAACGTCAATTATGACCTGAACTTGTCCATCGCCACACTCCGGTGTTTCCGGATGGTTTCAAGTTATTCCGCGCGACGACACCTGGGGCTGTAACTGCGGAGAACCGACATTCCTCAGAGTCGAATAATGGCCTGGACAAACCCCTGTGTCTTAATCATTCCGTTTCAGGTATGAAACTGATCTTATTCTCGTGTCAGCAGATAGAAGGAGGTAGTCTACTAGCGCCGATCAAGCAATCGAGTGCCCAGACAACCGATGTTTCCGCCGGGGTTCTCGTGGAGCAGCGGTCCGCGGAGAATGGTGTCCGAGTCGTAGTACGTCCACGCTCGACTGGCCTTCCAGATTTGTAGAATGATGTGAGCCATGCCTGAAGTGCTCTCATTCTCTGAGACTCAATCATGCGAGCACCGTTCAGGTCGCGGAAGACGTAATGTTTTCTTTTGGTGACAGTTTTGCATCCGGCTGACCCACCTCAATCATAGTTTTTGCAAGGTGTATCCCAGCTACAAGTACCGCAGGAACGATCGCACTATAACCTGCAAGTCTAAGTCCGCGGCAACCGTGTATCCTGTGTATTTTAGAAATGCGGCGCTATGACATGGCATCTCCGGCGGCTTTGAGCGTCCGGCCTAAAAGTGGACTAGCGAAAGTCGGTTCTCTCGGAGCAGAGCTCCAACGAAGATGCACGTTTCTAACGTATCGGTAATCCTGGACCCTTAAAAGGCTATGATAATGACTGTTTCGTTTTCACACCTTTCTAAATTCTAGTGCGATTAGCTTGCTCTTCAAGTACTAGTTGATGATGTCTCCAGAAACCAGCGTAGTGAGTAATCGCAGGTCCGTTTGTGTGGCGTTTATCTTGATGAACTTCTCGAAGCGCTGACGTAGAGTGCACCTGAGCTGATGTGCGCTTCTTGGTAACCTGGGTTTCTCAGTGCCGTACCCAAGCCTGACTTTTTAGGAAACCGTGACTCACTGAGAGTAGAACCGGCTATTGGCAGGTCCGAAGGAGGTCTTTCGAGGTCTCAGAGGAGCCCCTCGAACTTTCCACCACATGTCGTACTATCAAGTAATAGTACTAGTACACTTTCTGCAATTGGGTGGCAGTGTGGGACCTGAGTTATTTATGCTTGGGTTTGAAATTGAATAGACGCCACTCTGCAGTGCCAACTAGCGTGACAGATTCTAGGCGAGTCCCGCAGAGGTTAGGGCATTTACCATTGATTTGAGCCACACAATCCAAGCCAACACGAAGCGAGATAATGGTCCGTATTACTCGCACTCGTAATGACTCAGGTGAAGCAACTCATCATTCAATGACTAGGATAGTTCTACATATTTCTTAGGGTGCAAGTGGTATCCAAATCGAGTATAAGTAGTAGAAGTCGTCGTTGCCGATTCCTCATACTGACCTAAACTTGTTTCTCGCTCCAGGATTGAATAATAGAGCTCGTGAGTGCCTTGTTCGCTTTGCGCGGGACGTCCTGGCCGCAACCGCTAGAGAATTTAGATTCCTCAGTCTCGGGAAACATGTTAACTTACGAAACTGCCAGCGCATCCGGATTCCACTTTATTCCAGTGCCTGCCATGGCAGGGTCGAAGTGGGCGTGCGACGTCCTATACCGGATCATTCAAGTTGGTGAGCTAGTGCCGATTGGCATCCGACTCACCTCTAGCAAAGTTTGTACCTAACTATCAGTATTCGGACATGAAATCTGAATGACCGTGCATTCCCTGCTATTTCTTTAAAATGATGTGCTCATCGACTCTACAGTGCAGAATGGCTTCTACGCTAAACCGGCTCCCCAGACCTGCAGACTCAGTGGCTGTGAATGGCACTATCAGATAGCTCTATATATTCATAGGTTGCAGATCTTGCTCTCCGAGTCTGAGATCCAATAAGCACAGGTCTGTCGCTCTGGCATCCTGTGGTTGACGTTCGTGCCTGTAGCTTACCTAGTTCAACCGTGTAATGCGATGTTGCCTGCAGGTCCAAATTACGAAATTACGGTGACTATCCCCGTGCATTTCAGGAACGTGGCGCTGTGGCGTGCCACTTCTATGAACACATGGGCCGAGCGAAGGTCTTCCGCCAATCCCCGAAAAGGGCTTTAATGAGGGTCGTACCTCATCAATCCCTGCCAGGCTGCAGTTGTCAAATATTATAAGAGCAGTCAAGGTATGTTGAAGTAGCCCAAGCGCCTCCCATTTACTCCACAGCGCAATCCGACTGTGAATATTCCATGTCCACTCTATCTGTACTTTTACTTTCATTATTTTCCATCTCTAATGCGTTAACGATCCCGAACCTTTTGGCGACATCTTATGGCAGCCCCTCAAATGCGCTTGGTCCTGTGAGCCAACTTCATATTGCGAACAACAATATTGCACCAGACGGGTTTAACCGATCGTAAGTCGATCATACGTTGATTTCTGCTTATCAATGCATGCTGACATATATTGATACACCAGAGCGACTCTTGTTAATGGTGTCTTCCCTGCACCTTTGATTCAGGCTCGAAAGGTTAGGACTATCATGATGATTGTCTTTTTGTTCACGAGTTTCCAGGGCGATCAATTTGCTCTTCAAGTGTTTAATGAGTTAGTGGATGACACCATGTCTCTAGAAACCAGCATTGTAAGTAACCACACGGATCCTCCCGTGACGTGCCTCTTACGAACTTCTCGAAGCATTGGCATGGGATATTCCAAAAGGAAACCAATTGGGCTGATGGTGTTTCATGGGTTACTCAGTGCCCAATTCGTCAGCAGGAAGCATTTCAGTACAGATTTAATGTCGGGAGTCAGACAGGAACATACTGGTACCATTCGCATTACCTAACCCAGTATTGCGATGGACTTCGAGGACCATTGGTAATATATGATCCTGCGGACCCTCTGGGACACTTATACGATGTTGATGATGGTGCGTTGCGATCATGTTCCCAAACAAGCATTACACTGAAGACTTCGAACAGCAAATACGGTTATAACACTTTCGGATTGGTGAGTAAATTTTCACGCAAATAGGTTTGGGTTGATGGGCCAATGATCGACGACCTGGTTTAGGTTCCACACGCCTTCTCCCCAACTCGCCAAAGTTCTTGGGCCAGTATTCGGGGATTCGACACTGATTAATGGTCTTGGACGCTATGCTGGAGGTCCATCAAGCTCGCTTGCTGTCGTTCAAGTTCAACAAGGGTTGCGTTACCGCTTCCGCGTGCTCGCCATGTCCTGCACCTCGTTATTCAACTTCGCTATTGATGGTCATACGATGGCTATTATCGAAGTGGATGGAAATCAAGTGGACCCTGTCGATGTTGATGCGATACCCATCCTTGCAGGTCAACGCTACTCTGTGGTAGTAGCGGCAAACCAAACCGTCGGGAACTACTGGATTCGTGCATTAAGCAACACGCCCGGGGCCACATTTGAGGGGGGTCAAAATATGGCTATCTTGCGATACAAAGGTGCACCAGCGGAGGATCCTACTACAACACCTGGCCCATATGTACTTCCTTTCGACGAGGGTCAACTCCACCCGCTCAATGATCCGGCCGCTCCCGGAATACCTGAGATCGGCCAGGCGGACGTAAACATTCAACTTGCTGTCGGCTTCAACCCATTTAGCACCATTGGGAAAACCTTGACGTTCAACAATGTGTCCTTCATTGATCCCAACGTTCCGGTACTACTCCAGATTCTCAGTGGAGCAAGACATGCTTCGCAACTGCTGCCGAGCGGGAGCGTCTACGAACTCCCCCACAATAAAGTGATAGAACTAAACTTCCCCAACCCGGTTGCTGCTCCTGGCGGTCCCGTAAGTGTTGTGCTTGTGAAGCGTCGTCTCGAGTTGACTCTGTATGCGTCCTTCATTTGCAGCACCCCATACATTTGCACGGTGTACGTGGTTTACCTTATGCTCGTCCTTCTGGTCTCTAATGGGCCTTCGTACAGCACGCATTCTCTGTTGTGAGGGTTGCAGGTAGCAACGCCACCAACTTCATAAATCCTGTCCGACGCGACGTTGTGTCTATCGGCATTAACCCTGAGGACAACGTTACCATCCGTTTCAGGACAGACAACCCTGGACCTTGGTTCCTTCATTGGTGAGTGTGATTATCTCGAAGCATCCGAGAAACTATCATCTCAACGTTGTTTAGTCACATCGATTGGCACCTGAACCTGTACGTTTGATCTACTCGAGTAGCGCGATGATAATCTAACTCGTGTGTCTAGTGGGCTTGCCGTTGTCATGGCAGAAGCGACGGATGAAGTCCCAGAGGAAAATATTCCAGGTATGATATCCTTCTTTGTGAGGGTAGTTCAGAAACTGATTCCACGCAGCCGAATGGAGTCAATTGTGCCAGTCTTGAAAGCAGCAATACTTGATGATATTGTTAAACTTTTATTCACTCATGGACTCATGTTGTTCGTTTATTTAATTCTGTAATGACCTTTCGTCATGGACCTTCTCATAATACCCAATTGTCATTCCATACAAACTATATACTGCCACTATTCACCAACAGATATTTTGAGTAAAAAACATACCGAGCACAAAAAACACAGATGTCATTTCGAGCCTGCCTATTTATACCTACCAAAATACTTGTTGTCACATCTTGAAAATCGACGAGCAACCTTAGCGTCTCGCGAGTGGCTAGCCGCTTCTGTGAGTTCGACCAACACTTGACCATCAATACCCAAGCCTGGTTTCAAGACAAGTGCAAACGGGTCGATCGGGGTACCTGTTTTCTTTGATCTTGAACCAAGTGATGCAAGCATCGCACTCACTCTGCAACGGAACCTCTCCAGACAGTACCCGAAAAGTAGATTCAGATTCATTGCAGTGATTTCAGAGTAGAGCAGTGAGACTTAGGTTTGGTCCGTGTCAGATTGCGCCCCCCCTGAATTGATACTCTGGGTACAGATACCCTTTCTCGGCTCCAGAAACCACAGTGGTTGCTATTGGGTCTGCAGTCCCTCGGCTACCGACAACAATATATGATATCGATAAAGCAGTTTTCTGGAATCTGCGTAGGATTAGAAACTGTAGCAAGACTGATTGAAGGAGGCAGGAGAAGAGGACAAGGAAACCTGAGAACCGAGCGAGAAGATTCGGGAACTTAAGATTAAAAGTGAACGAGAAAATGCGTCGTAAAGCACGGCTAGGAGTATCCCGCCGACATCCTGCTCTCCAAGTCAAGTCTCTCATCTCGTTGACACGTTCGTTCAAACATTCACCACTCTTCCCGAGTATCGTGTGGGGCGAGGGCTTCAATGAACGTACTAGTTGTCTTCCGAAAGAGATTTCTGTCGTAGTCAATGTAGTCAGAAAATTGTCCGATCCATGTGGCAAGAGCAGATTCACTAACATCGTCGAAGTAGACGGGAGGTAGAAAGTCATGAAGATTCCAAAGAGTGATTTTCTTGCCCGCACCCGTTACGATGTGATAATTGGTTGAAATGTCCATCGACCAGACAACATCAGCATGCTCGAGGACAGGCCCAATTTTCTGAAACGTGGCGGTATCCCAGAACAAGATTGAAGAGCGAGCGGAGCATGCAACGAAGGAGCCATTACGTGCCAGGGCGATGCACCCACGGTCCACGTCACCATCATAAATGGACCAACTCGAGAGCGTCGTTCCGTTAGTCACATCCACGCAATGGACGTAGCCGTCGTAGGACAAGACGAAAATTTGTTTACTATTGTGAGCCCAGGCAAGAGATTGGTTTAGACGTGAACTGACTTGAATCGGGAAGGTGATGAGGAGTTGGCCATCTTGACTGTCATAGATGCGCACAGAGTCGCGCCACCACGTAGCGGTGGCAATGAGGCGTCCATCGGGAGAGTATTTCGTTGCAGCCACTGCATAGTACTCGTGCCGCCACTCCAAAAGGCGCTCGCCGGTCGACAACGACGAGACGATGGCGGCCCAGTCCCCCGCCCCGCTCACCATTCTTGTCCCATCTGGTGAGATGTCCACACTATACACGCTCATTCCATGCAGCCAGTGGACTGCTACCCTTTCGTGATTCTTCACATCCCACACCGCCACCCTATAGCCATCCATTGCGACCGCGATTCGCTTGCCATCCCGTGATACCGCAACGTCATAAACATCACGCGTCGTGTCCATCGGGGAACCCACCTCCTTACCGTCGACCACCCTCCATTGTCGAGCCATTTTTTCCGCGCCAGCACTGATTATGTGCTTTCCATCAGGGAGGAACACGACTGAAAATATGTTATCATGACCATTGATTTCGATCCGAGTCGGTTTTCCTCTGTCTTGACTTCGCTTTGACGAAAAAATCGTCCCCATCGTTCTTTTCTCCGTGTCAGTGTTGCACTTTTTAGCAGTTCGCCTCAAATACTCACTATTGTTTAGCTTCAGGTGGAACAGAGTTAGGCGTAAAGTGAGGCTCAACGACGGTGAAGAGTGTGTGTGACACTTGCAGTGCAGCAGTGCCTCACTCGGAGGCAAGCGCTGGTGATAACTTCATATTCCACGACATTTGTGAACAAGCAGCTACTATTACATTATTGCAAGCTTCAGGTCAGCGTTCAGAAACATAGAAAACGTATTCTATCTTGATGATCCCAGGTCACGCCGCCGCCGCCCATTGGTACTCGCCACTCTTACTCCAAGACTACCACCGCATACCCGTCGTCCTTCGTGAGAGCAGGGAGAGCATTGGTAACCACCGAACCGATCTTGTGAAACGTATTTGGCCCGGTTTTGTTCGCTATCACCCAGCGCTTGGCACCCTGTGGATCCGCTGTCACATCCAGGATCCAACATTGCTTGTCCACAGCCTTCTTATTGCATATCCAGCCCAGGAAGATGTACGTACCATCAGCCCCAGAGTAACTTGGCCCGGATTGTGCTGTGAATACTGCCCTGTGCCATCCAGCTATGCCTCCAGCACGAAACAGCCTATCTCTGAGGTTCTCCGTTTCCGCTATATAGAAGCATTCCACAAGCGATGGTGCATGAAGAGCTTGGTTTAATCGCGTTTGATCGTGCTCGATGGTATCTGGCGACACCGAGGCGAGTGCAGACTGGAACATCTGGACGATTGGCTGCGCATTGAACCCCTTTGCAACCAATGCCCAAGCGCACGAAATCGTTTTATTGATCTCTCCATCTCCATCGCCAATTTCCACGCTGACTCCATTCATACGCCCTACCACCCTCACTGTCAATTGTGCGCCAGCCCTTGTTACTGTCACTTTTCTCCAATTGCGCTGGTCGCATACATCATGGACTTCGTGTGAGGATAAGGGATTATCAGTAATCCGGGGGATCCAATTCGTGCCCCTTGGTGGGTTGGCGACCATCCCATCGTAGAGCAGTGGCCACACCCTCCCTTCCTCCATAGCCTTGACCACAGTTCGCTCCCATAATCGTTCAAGTCGTGCAAGCTGTCGGGAGGGGGATGTGTGTGCAGAGTGGTGGTCAGATAGTATACTGGATGGTCCTTCATCAAATGGCTCGGAGATGTTGGTTTCTGTGGCGAAGTCTGGATTTGGCTCATGCAATGGTACTCGATCATCCTCTTTCAGCATACCGTAGATCCCAAGTAGTCGATCGATGGGGAATGTGCATTGCCTCTTATCGGTGATAGCCACAGCAGGGAGAAAGTCGATGTACCCATCCTTTTCGAGGGTGGCCTTCATCTTCCAGCTACTAACAAGAGTTCCCCATGGTTTAGCTTCGAAGCCGAACCCGGTCACGTTGACGAACTCGTAAACAGTTCCACCCTTTGGCTTCTCTAGAATACCATTGCTGGTGATGTTATAATACCAAGTAAGGCAGCGTTCCAGTCTGTCGAAGTAAAGTTCTTGACCATCCAAAAGAATGTGTTTCTTTGGCAGTAATTGCTCTTGGTATGTCCAAACTCTCCAGAACCAAGAGTCATCGGCAACTTTTTCCACCATGGCGATGCCATCCCAGATCGCCCTTGCATTATCCTTGACTGAGGCCCCTGAATCTACGAAGCTCGAGAAGATCTCCATGACGCACTTATATGCGGAGGAGAATGTCTTGTAGTTATGGGGAATCACAAGACAGGCCGCGGAATCCCGATAGTACTGCTTCATGCTCGGAATTTCATCCCCTTTCTCGATCTCTGCCTCAGGAGTCCGGGATTGGTTAATGCATATAATGTCCAGCCAGATCCACTTGACGTGCTGCTTCTTGCAGAATTCCAGAATAGCAATCCATTTCTTCTTGTTAGAGATAGGTACTGGCCATGGGACGGTGGGTATTTCCATAGATTCCCTGATTGCCCCCCAAACCTGAGACACTATGACATAGGGAGGAACAGTGCCCATCGTTTCCTTGAGATAGTCTTGTCGAGTTTTCAAGACCATATTTTCGCAATCATATAATCGCAGAGGGCCACTCGCGCTAGATATAGTGGATATCAATATTAGCCGAGATTTCCATATGAAGAGTCAATGCCTACCCTTCCTCGCCCAGTTCCTCTGAGCCCTCAAGCTCAATATGTTCTTTACTATCGATTCTTTCCACCTCCGCTCCACTGGTAGCGTCCCTCTCTGTCAACCATGTCACCGTATCCGGCGGATCCTCAGGCCAAATTTCGAGAATGTGAGTAGATCGTCCGCTCTGGTCCTCCCACAGGAATGCGTTTTTATTCTTAACTTCATCCCTGTATGTCCAGCCATGACGAAAGCTGTACGGGGCAAGGACTGTCGGATGCGAAAGTGAAGAACCTTTGGTTGCTGTCTGAGGTTGATCGTGGGCTTGCATTTGCCCTTGAGGTGGTACATACAATGTTGGAGGAAGTGTAGCAGTTTAAGCGCTTCAGCTTGAGGCTCAGACACAGATATTGGACGTTGATACGGCCCTAAACAGCCAAGTTTAGTTATTTGATTCATATCGGTGATTGATGATCGCTCTGAGTTCCAGAACAAGTGATGTCGTAAGGCACGAGCCTGCATCATCAGTCAAGCGTTTCCCCCGAAGACGTCGGACGCTAGTAGATTTTGAGCTTAAACATGATGTCTATCACTGGGAGAGGTATGCAGGATAATAGGTAGATATTCTGTAGCATTTGTAATAAACCACATGTGCTTTTAATGAGCCATTTTAAGCTCGAGGAATATCATGATAGACATACCATTCTCGCCTCCGAAAACATAGGAGCAGTAAATCACCACCCTCAATCCAAGACTATCACTGCATACTGACCGTCCTTTGTAAATGCAGGGAGTGTGTTGGCAACCACCGAACCAATCTTATGGAACGTATTTGGCCCAGTTTTATTCGCTATCACCCAGCGCACGGCACCTTGTGAGTTTGCTGTCACATCCAAGATCCAGCATAGCTCCGAGTCCACAGCCTTCTTCCTGCATATCCAACCTAGGAAAACGTACGTGCCATCGGAACCAGAGTAACTTGGCCCAGGTTGGGCTGCAAATACTGCTCTGTGCCACCCAGCTATGCCCCCAGCACGAAACAGCCTGTCTCTGAAATTCTTGCCCTCCACTATCTTGAAGCATTCAGCCAGCGATGGAGCGTGAAGAGCTTGGTCTAGTTCCGTCTGATTGTCCTCCGAGTCCGCAGTATCTTGTGGTACCCTGGCGAGGGCGGCCTCAAACATCTGTAAGATGGGGCGTGCGTTGAATCCCTGCGCCACCAATGCCCAGGCGCACGAAATCATTTTATTCAGCTCCCCGGTACCATCACCGATTTCCACGCTGACTGCATTGATGCGTCCCACTACCCTTACCGTCAGCTGTACTCCCGCCCTCGTCACCACCACCCTTCTCCGGTTGCGTTGGTCACATACATCATGGACTTCGCCTGACGACAGGGGACTGGCGGCCATCTGCGGGATCCAATTAGTGCCTCTTGGTGCGTCCGCAACCATACTATCGTGAAGGAGTGGCCATACCCTCCCCTCCTCCACGGCCTTGACCAAGGTTCGCTCCCATAACCGTTCAAGTTGTACCAGTTGACGGGAAGGGGGTGTGTGTGCAGGATAGAGTACGTCAGACAGTTCATCATTGGGGGTGTCGTCTTCTGAAGCACGAAAGTCGGTGGGTGGCTCGCGTAGTAGTAGTCGATCATCCTCTTTCAACAGACCGTAGATCCCGAGTATTCGATCAACGGGGAATGTACATTGCCTCTTATCGGTGATGGCAACGGCAGGGAGGAAATCAATATATCCATCCCTTTCGAGAACAGCCTTCATCCTCCAACTGCTTATGAGATTTTCCCATGGCTTAGCCTCGAAGCCGAAACCACCTAGATCCATAAATTCATAAACGTTTCCACCTTCAGGCTTCTCCAGAATGGCATTTTTGGTGATGGTATAATACCAAGAGAGGCAGCGTTCCAATTTGTCGAAGCACAGTTCTTGGCCATCCAAAAGAACGTGCTTTTTCGGAAGTAGTTGCTCCTGATACGTCCAAACTCTCCAGAACCAAGCATCATCGGCCACTTTTTCTACCATGGCAATGCCATCCCAGATCACTCTTGCATTATCCTTGATTGAGGCACCTGAATCTACGAAGGTTGATAGGATCTCCATGACGCATGTGTACGCAGAGGAGAATGTCTTGTAGTGGCGGGGAACCACCAGACAAGCCGTTGCTTTTGGATAGTATTTGTTCATCTTGCGAATTTCTCTCGCCTTCTCGATCGCCGCCTCGGGAGTCTCAGATTGGTTAATACATATGATGTCCAGCCAGATCCACTTGACGTGCTGTTCCTTGCAGAAATCCAGAATAGCGTTCCATTTTTTCTTGTCAGAGATAGGTACCGGCCAAGGGATGGTGGGTATTTCCATGTATTCCCTGATCGCCCCCCAAACCTGTGACACTACGACGTAAGGAGGAACAGTGCCCATCGTTTCCTCGAGGTAGGCTTGTCGATCTTTCAAAACCATGTCTCCGCAATCGTACAGCCGCAGAGGGCCATTCAAGCTAGATAAGCGTGTATGATTGAGACCGTCAACCTACGTGTTTGGCTTTCACGTCAAGACCTGGATAAAAAGAATCTCACCCTTCCGTGTCCAATTTTTCCTCCAGCTGTACTCCCCCAGTCAGGCCTTCTACTTCGGCTTCAAGTTCGCTAATTGCGTCCATCCCTGTTACCCATGACATATCCAATGGATGCTCCGAGTCGGGGTTGGGCCATATTTCGAGGGCGCGACTCTGCACTTCAGTTTGGTCCTCCCACAGGAACGACAGTTTGTTGAGAACCTCGTCGCTGAAGGTCTGGCCATGACGAAAACTGTACGGGGCGAGAATTCCCGGCTGCGAAGGTGGTAAATCCTGGGCCGAGGCTTGATCATGAGATGGAGTAGTCTGATGTTGACCGTGGGCTTGCATTAGTATTCGGGGAAGGGGAAAACAATATTAATGAAGAAGAGTGGCATCTCAAACTCACACGCTAGAGTTGAATTCGACGTTACACTGCCCAGCGTGCCATGTGGAGTACTAGCTAATTTTAGCTATTTGACTGGCGACATGGATGACGGACCCCCTGAATTCATGGAATGGTTCCAATCGGATTCTCCTTCTGTCCGGGTTAGTGGATGTTTGTTAGCTGTAGACCTTCAGGCGAATGATTCCTACCAGGTCCGAGTCGCCGCCGGCGGGGTCGCACTTTGGGACGGTCCCACGATAGATGGAACCTCGGTGAAGTGGCCGAACGTGCATTACTTTCAACTTGGAAGGACATCCAAATTTTAGGGTATACTGCCAGTGAGGTGCCAGATGGAGAGTAGGGCTTGTTTGCACATATAAGGTCGAAGTGTCAGTGAAGGACGAGACAGTTATATAAGTCATTGTATGAGTCAACATGAGCATGTAGGTGGTCTGTGTATGTCATACTGCACTCGTACCAATACTTCCATCGGGGACTCTGGCGTGAACACGTTCGATGACTTGGAGTGTACTAATTACCACTATCTGGTCCACGTCAAGGTCATAAACGATGGTCGGCTTCTTCCGGGTCTGAGTCTCTGGATCTGCAGTTCAGCCCTAGGAAGTAACTTTGTTTATTCAGGGTAAAAGGGACAAGTCAGAATGCTTCATGTGGCAACATGTATTTGCTCTGGATCACCTGTTTTGACATAGTTGCATAGTAAGTACCTTTAATCGTGGAAAATTACATGCGGTGCATGTAAAGCCGAGCATGAGGTCAAACGGGGAATCCCGGCTCACGCTCACGCACCGCATCGGGCACGTCTGCTCCGGTGCTGCTGCCCGCATCGACGTGTCGACGGCGTCGTCCTGGTCAAGGCGGAAGCACGTGCGTACACTGTGCATCTAAAGGGGCCCACAGTATAGCTCAAGCTAAACACAGTTCACATGCCACTGGCAGTTTCTAGGACAATTGAAGGAAGATAATGCTTAGTGGCAGCATCTGGTTGTGGTTAATACAAGCCTATCAGTGATCTCTCCAGATATCAAGCCTCAGACAAACAGAGTGATTGTCTGTGCCAGAGGGGTTACTATAATAGGCTCCATCAGACCACTGCATTTTGGTGTGAGAAAACTAACCATGGTTGTTGCAACTTGAAATTAAGCTTTTTCCCACATTTTAGGATTCATTTTTTGATATCCCCTATCTTGTGACACACCAACTTCACAACAGCTTGCCATGCCTGAACCACTAGCACTGCCTGCCAACCCCTTTGAGAAGAGTTCACTTCAATCTCACTCAGCATACCAGAGATGTGTCACTCTTGAAACAGATGCCCCTGAAATTCCCCTTATTCAAGGCTGGCCTACACCTCTTGTTTCTGCTCGTGTTCTTGGACACTTATTGCACTTGGCCCCTACTGGTAGAGCACAGGCACACATTCAACAGGAGATTGTTGATGCAGGAGGTAATGTGGGACTCATGAGACTAGCTGCATTTTATACAAAATATTTTATCTGTGCTTGTAAGCCAGTCTTTCATCTGTTTTAGTGAATAGCATTTAGGTTCTGACTCCTAGCATTCAACAGTTAAATATAATGATGAACAAACACCTGAACCATCTGAAGATTCAGAGTCAGAGTCATCATTTGAAGACTTGGATGAGCATGAGTATGTAATGATCATGGTAAAGGAAGACAGATTGGATTACAGCACTGCCCAGCATATTGTATGTTTTTATGCCACTTTTGTGTGTTTACTAATAAATTGAATAGACAGCATATCGTGACAGTCATCATTGTATGATCACTGGATTCAAGGACTGTTGTGGATTTGAAGATGGTGAAGTGATGGTAAAAGCTGTACACATCATTCCACCATCAGTTATCAATAGGGATACTGATGTATCTGATGAAAACTTTGGAAACCTTAAGGTGGGTCCAAATAAAAGTTGTTTCTATCAATTGACTATACTATTCTAGCAGACAGTCTTATCCATGCTTACTGACAGTATCATCGGCCTGGAAAACCTTGCAGAGAACAATATCCACCATCCAGAGAATGTTATGACAATGAATGTTCACTCTGCTTCCCTTTTTGAGAGGCTTAAGTTGTGGTTAAAGCCTGTTAAGGTATATTCTTCAGTTTTTCAACACAATTCATTTTCATATTTGTCTGTAGGGCCTACAAGATACATATCATGTTTGTCTATCTCAGAAGACACTGAGAAACCATATAGGCAACCTTCCAGAGCATGTGACATTCACCACACAAACCAGCATACCTCTCCCCTGCTCTGCATACTTGGCACTCCATGCCCTTTGTTGTGAAGTGATGTGGATGTCTGGAGCTGCAGAATTTGTCATCAATGATGAAGGAAGAGTGGATGGCACAAAGGTCTATATGGATGATGACACAAATATCAACCTCCTGGAGGCAGCATTATCACTTGTTGAACCTTCAAGTCAACAGTGATCAGCTCAATTTACTTTACTTGTATGTGTGATCCAGCAGTCAGGTTCGGTAGAAGCAAATCGTCAATACAAATAACAACCCAGTATGGAGAGCAGCGCACCGAGAGGTTGCGAGAGCTCAACAAAGAACCCCACTGAAGGTGGCAACCCACGGTCGTCGATCATGGTCGTGAACTCAGTAACGTGAAGCACGTTCTCCGTGATCAACGCTCTGACTGCCGCTATAAGTTGATCATCCGTAATTTGCGTGTGTGGAAAACGCAACGTCAGTCTACTCCAGATCGCAAGTCAGAATTATGCCGCGAAAGAAGTGATAAACGGACCCTCTCCTTCCCGAGTACTTGAACACCGGTGCATAGCTCTCGTTGTCGAACCCAATGACGTCGACGATGTCTCCAAGTCGATAGCGCCACAATCCGTCACCTGTTGTTACGACCAGCTCGTACTGCTTCCCCGCCCCCACTTCCCACTGAAATCAGTGCTGCAAATGAGTACTTCAGATCGGAAAGCAAGGGTCGGACACGAACCGCTTGGCAAAGGTTTTTATGAGTCTCCTCTTGAGTGACACCCAAGAATTCAATGAATTCATCATACCAAAGAGCGAATTCATCGAACTTGTCGGCATGCTGAAAGCCGAGGATGCATTCTGTTGCACCATATCCAGGGCTACGGATAGCGACAGATGGTCCCACGATGGTCCTCAACTGGATGAACGTTGCAATATAGGACATACAAGGTACCTCATCACATACCTTTGGAAGCACCGTCGAAAACGTGCCACTACAAATAGTCGTCAACAAGTTCGCGTTTGGCCAGACACTGGTAAACCATCCTTCGCGGGAGAATGGGGGACCGATGGCAAGCAACTCTGTTGCACGCTCGGGATCCGCAACAAGGTGTATCTGCAGTCTTTCAGATACGGCGATCATCTGCACCAACGGCCGACTTACTTGCAAATACGCTCGAACGTGAGCGATGCCTTGTAGATCAGGAACAGTGCCATTCCTGATACAGGATACGAGCAAATCCCAATGTTCATCGATCCGACGGATAAGATCAATGAATAGGGTCGCAAACGGTGCATAAAACCGTTCCAAGTCTCGACGCGCGAGGAAAAAGAGGCCGTGTATAATCAAGAAGGAAGGGATGTATCCGATGACGGTCGCCGCCCATGGTACAGCATAGCCTGGCACTACAACACAGAGGACGTGAGCGCGCGTATGATCGAGAGCAAGTAAAGAAAACGTACCAGGGAGAGACAATTGACTTTCATCATCAACGTGCCATTCAAGGCTCCTACGTAGTGCGCCGCCGGTCATGATACAGACCGGGATCCGGTGGACCACTTCACCCGGTGCCCGTTCAATTTCCTTGACGTCCCTGTAACCTGTACATATCAACCCAGCGAGTGGTGGGTCGGCTCGGGGATCAAAGAATCGACAGGCAAAGTTGGTCTCTTTGTGCTCGTACTTGGGCAGAATCTTAGGACGTGTTCCAGATGTCGCGCTCGAAACACCAAGTAGATCAGGGAGCCCGGGGGAGAGCAGATCCTGAACATCTCCTTCCTTGCATGGTTGTGCCTCGAACTTGTCTATGAATGGCTTGTATGCGCCATAACTTGAAAATGGGACATGTGATCGGAAACCTGCCAAAAGTGCGACGTCGTCAGCGACACCACCATGCGCTGAGACGGCATCTCGAAATCCGGCAAGCAAGTCGGCTTGGGATGCGTATTGGGTGTTGAAGTTGGCACGGATGATATCGAGTAATTTGCGATTCAATTGCTCTTGTACGGAAGCTGCCTGCTGAGCCGTTAGAGACGGGATGACACTCCGGGTGAGCGTGCCTGTGTCCGCCATCTATCCAGACTCGTCAGATACAAGCTGTTACATCGGTCGAGTTTCTTGAGTAAAAGTCCAACCTTTGAATGCATTCGAAGGAGCATGTCACTGCTACGAAGGACTTTTGTACGTGATGATAGCCGGCTTTAAAGCAGCTTTCCGGTCCGCAGGCGTTCGGCGTCAAGATAGTCAAGTCAGATCATGGTAGGCGGCGCGCAGCTTAATTCCCTCTTTGTCGACCATCTCTTGGTGATTGTGCGATGACCCAAGGCCTCAAGCTTGCGCTTCAGAGAGGCCCTCCTATATCTCGATAACCATGAGTGATGAGCTTCATCTACCGGTTTCCATATCCACAATCGAGCCACTCCTCGCACTCCCTAACATGAAATCTTTCACGCTCGACAATCTGCCTGGACGATGATGCAATTGAGGCGCTATCAAGACACCGGTCAAGGCTAACCAAGCTCTCCTTTAATCCGACATGGGGAATGGAAGATACGGTCGAGGGTGACGTACCGAGGGCTAATCAAACTCCTCACCCGCTACACTTCCCCCACCAAATTCGCTCTTACTGTAGACTTTTTCGAGATTGATATCCCGCCATCATCGATTCCGCTGTCAAGCCAGAGTATCTGGCCTCGATGGCAGCCTTCTTTTTAAGTGACATGCCCCAGGTCGAGCGGGGTTGCATCGGCGTACGGGGTCGAACTCGACGATGTGTTGGACTCTCCAGCGGAGCAGTATAGAGAGAAGTGGAAACAAGTAAATGGACTTTTCACCTGCATTTTTCGCCATGAGAAGACAGATATGGGAGGAGGAAGTGATGGGTGATGGAACTAGTGTTTACCCTTCAGTCCGAGCCATGCCCGCAGAGACAGATGCGTGCTAGTAACAGCTTCTTGGGAATTGGAATTCAGCAAGGCTCAAGACCCTAAGCGTGAATGCTCTCGTCATGTTGTTCTCGGTTGTTGAGCGTGTCAATCCGTTCGCACAGAAACACACCACTGGCATTATACTTCTGTTGGCATGACGAGTGCAGAGGCTTGCTTCATGTTTTCAAAGAACAAGAACAAGGGATGTTTGGATGACGGCATCCAGAAAGTTCTCTCAGACGTGCGTGGGGTTAGGACGGAGACGAGAAGCATTCCGTATATAATTGGACACAATTGTGCTTGACGTTCAGACATACCCGCACTTACCCAAGTTCGCTTCCTCCCCTTATACGCGACCGGGGCCAGTGATGGAGATCAGTACCTTGTCTTCCGGTTAACAAATCTACTGTAAGTTTACTGTCTCCCCATAAAGTTACAAAGTCAAAGTGCATGTAACTCTACTTTCTTTCCGGTCTTAGCGTCCGTCTCATTCGTAGGAATTGTGCTCGACCGAGAATCGGCGGGTAAGGCATTCTCCACGCCACCGATCTCCTGATGTGACGTAGCATTGGTTCCGCTGCTTGATGGTCTCTGCTTATCGGGGTCTGAGGTCGTGTCGGCGAGACGAACTTCTTCGCGTTGGGTGCGCAAGAAGGACTCCCACTCTGTGGAATTGATGACATATCCTTCTCTCTCGGGATTGGGGAAGGATCTGTCTTTCACTGCATGGACGTAAGCTGATACGCCACGCTCGACTTCCTTTCGAACGTCTGCGAAGTGACGGACGAATCTGCGACAAGATGACATGAGCTACACTGTGGGGACATGGTGCAAGTACGTACTTGGCCTTGTGTCCGTGCCAGGTACCAAGCATGTCGTCCCACACAAGCACTTGGCCACTGGTTCCGGGGCCAGCGCCGATGCCAATGGTCGGTATATTGACCATACGGGTGATATATTCACCCAATTGGCTGGGCATGGCTTCCAATACAATGGAGAATGCCCCTGCTCTTTCGAGCGCCTGCGCTGCTTGCACGAGGGCCTCTGCAGATGCGGCAGTGCGTCCTTGTACGCGGTAGCCGGAGAGGGAGGTCGATCGTTGTGGGAGAAGACCGATGTGAGCCATGACGGGTATGCCCATCTCGGTGAGCGCGGTCACGTGTGGGACGAGTTCCTGACCGCCTTCGAGTTTGACAGCTTCGGCATGGCCCTCTTGGACCAGGCGCACAGCCGAGATGATTGCATCACGCGGGCTAGACGCGTAGGTGCCGAAGGGCATGTCGGCAACGAGGAGAGGGGTGGTTGTTCCGCGTGCGACGGCGCGGCAGTGATGGAGCATCTCATCGAGGGTAAGACGTGTGGTGGAAGGGTAACCGAGGCACACTTGGGCGAGAGAGTCGCCGACGAGGGTGATGTCGACGGGATGTGCTGAGCAGGCGCGGGCTGTGGGGAAATCATAAGCGGTGAGGACGGAGATGGGTGTGTCGGATGCACGGAGTTCGGCGAGACGTGCGATTGTGGTTTTCTTTTGGGCAGGGAGGGTCGGTGGACGTACGCTCATGTAGCGACGGGGAGATGCATTGCGCAGGACGGGTGCACGTATGGAAAGCATGAGAGAATGTGTGCGAGCATGTCTCGGACGATCGTACGAGTCAAGGTGTGCTCCGGCTATTACGGCACCAGTTGATTAGCCGTGTCACCACGTGATCTCTGTGAAAATAATCCCACGCAACGCGCATTGTCCGCATTGTTCTTCATCATCATGCCACGACGACGAGCTCGGACACCGACACCCGCCGTCGACGAGCACGTCAGCGAGACCGACTCCGACGACGTCGAGAACGACAAGGAGAACGAGCTCGACGAGAACGTGTGTTCGCACGCAGCATTATCAATCGACTTTGCACCCGTGCATCGCTCGTCTTCCGTGCTCGCACTCCGCACACCCCTCACACACTCCCGCACCTCCCACGATACCCCTCTCCGCGACATCACCGACCAGTTCTTCCATCCCCCCTCTCCTTCCCCAGTCAAATCGAAACGCTCCGGTCCCTACTCCATCGAGCCACCCAGACGTCCGAAGAAACCAAAGTCCCTCGCTTACCCTGCCGATCCCCCCAACTGGACCTACTCCCGCTCCTCCTCCTCCCTGCCCCCCAGCTCTCCATTTCCAACA
>JBBPMZ010000221.1:0-18903 GCA_038090575.1 Tylopilus cf. pernanus | reverse complement strand
TTATGTACACCAGTGGCAGTACGGGGGCACCCAAGGGTGTCGTGCTTACGCACGGCAACGTGGTGGCCTCGATTGGGGGTATCTACCGCCTGCTAGGACACCATCTGCGACATGACGACACGTTCCTTGCGTACCTTCCTCTTGCGCATATCTTTGAGTACGTGGTGGAAATCACGTTGTATTTGTGTGGGATGAAGACGGGGTATGGACGAGTCAAGACGTTGACGGACGGTCTGGTTCGGAATTGCAGGGGAGACATCGCGGAGCTCAGGCCAACTATCTTTGTTGGGACACCACATGTTTGGGAGTTGATTCGAAAAGGTATTCTCGCCAAGGTTAACCCAAGTAGTGCGTGGAAGAAGTACGTTTTCCAGAAGGCCAGGGTTCCCGTGTTGAGAGATATCGCAGATGCTGCCGTGCTGAGGGCTGTGAAAGCAGCGATGGGCGGACGTCTCCGTCTTGCAATGAGTAGCGGTGCAGCTTTAAGCAGGGAGACACACGAACTGTTGTCTCTGGCGCAGATAATGATACTGCAAGGTGGGTTTCTTATCTGACGTGTGGGCGGAGGACTGAGAGGAAAACTGCAGGCTACGGAATGACAGAGTCGTGTGCGATGTGTGCTACACTGCCGCCCGAGTTAATGCAGTTTGGTGCTGTTGGACTTCCGTCGCCGTGTGTCGAGATCAAGTTGATCGATGTCCCCGATGCGGGATACATTGCGACAGCGACCCCGCCTCGGGGCGAGGTTTGTATTAGGGGCCCTGCGGTGACCAAGGGATATTACAAGCGAGATGATTTGAACAACGACAAGACGATCTTCACCGGGGATGGGTGGCTGAGGACAGGAGATGTCGGGCAGTGGAATCCAGACGGGACGCTCAGTGTGATTGATCGGTGAGTTGCGATTCGGCGTTTTGAAAGCGCGCATTCCATATAACGATGTGTAGGATCAAGAACTTGGTGAAGCTGCAAGGCGGTGAGGTACGTTGGGCGGGCTATTTATGTACTTCTGACGATGATGTGGTGCAGTATATTGCGCTAGAGCGCCTTGAGGCGATATACAAGTCGTGCAACTTGGTGTCCAACATTTGCGTGCATGCCTCCGCTGAGGCCAAGCAGCCCATTGGAATCATCATTCCGCATGAAGTTAATCTGCGCCATGCTCTGCAACAAATGTCGCTGCCCGGTGTGAATGCGAGTGCATCGCTCTCGCATTTGTACCTGCAAAAGGCAGTGCAAGAGCTGGTGTTGAAGGAGTGCAATTCTGTGGGCCAGAAAACTGACATTAGGCCAATCGAGATGCTGGGGGCAGTGATTCTTTCTGCAGAGGAGTGGACACCTGAGAATAGGTTGGTGACTGCCATGCAAAAGGTGCAGTGGAGCAAGATTGTGGAATACTTCGAGCAGCAAATCAAGGTAGGTGGATTGTGTATGGGCTGGTAGCACTGATATCATTTGTGTTGGTCCAGACCATATATGAGAACCAGTGAGATCTGATACTGTGTTGCTCAAGGGCCTTCAAAATTTCTCCCACTATTTTTGTATATATTTATGTTCTCTAATCCACAAACCTGTCTTCCTGGTTCAAAATGAGTCTTTTATTGCACAGCAAAGCTGTGCCTTGTGGGAGTGATAGGCCTCTGTTTATCAGTATGCCCTGTTTATAGCTGTCATATTATCTATATACATAAGAGGTGCCTCATAAGTGGTTACTGCTAGTGCAAATTATTTTTATGTCTCCTGCAGCTCCTTGAAGTCTATTGATACATTCCTCTTCATTATAGATTTGTTTTGTATAGTATTTATATGCAACTTAAGCTGCTAGAATTTTATGTCAAAGTTTACTATCACAATATTTAGATCCTTTAAAGTTGTATTGGTTCAAGTTAACTTAGGTTGTCCATTTAGTTTTGGGAATCAGGCTTGCAAGTCTACTTCAATTTGATTGATAGATCTATAGTATCATTACTGTGCTCTAGTTGGATATCAATTGATTAGTTAACTCTGCTTCACCCATGTTTTAAGGGAAATACAAATTTGGTCAGGAAAAGTACATGCAATGGCAGTAGCTACATAAGTCTAGTCTGATTTTCTTTTATATTTATTGTGTACACAGAAATTTTTTATATGTTGAGAAGAGAAATAGGCTTTAATTGTTGATGTTCTTGGCTAGAAGATATAGAATTAATTATTGTCATCATTAAAGAAGTTTGACTTACAAATGAGATTTTCAAAAACCAAATTCAAAATTAGTTGTTTCATCTTTTCCTGATTCTTGAAGTTAAATTGATGAATAAGATCAGTGACTGCTATCTTGACATTGATGGATGTCCCAGATGATTTATACAGCTGTGCTGCAACTTTGACAGAATTTTGAACACCTTGTTGATGGAGATAGAATGAGTGTTCCATAATAATGAGAGAATCTAACAGATTTTAATAGATATGACCAATTAGTTGTTTATAAAACTGACAAATGCCAATTTGTAGTATTTTTTTCCAAGGTTTCATGCTAAGTGGAACCTAAATGCAACAAAGTATCAGAAACAATTAGTTCAAAAAGAAGAAAAGAAAAGAAGAAAATATACCATAGATGCTAAAGGAGATGAAGAGACTACTTCCTTATTTGACACTGTGATCTAATCACTGTAAATAAATATTCATAAATACTAGAAAATAAATATACCTGTGTGGGTTTTATAACCTATATAATAATTATATGGCATTGATCTGAAGCTCTAAAAGTATAACAAACCATCTAGAAAATTTTTATCAAGAAGAAATCAATAAAATTAGATGAGCTCATACAATCTAAATATTGAACTTATTAGTTAATAGGCATATAATAAAAAGGACTAAAGAAACTTACATCCTAAAGAGACCTGTATCAATATTATAAATAATAAATGATAAGTGATATATACCATCTATTAATTTTTTATTAATAGAAATTAAGGAGAATTCAAATATTATCAGACTTCTTACTTCTTCAGGCTGAAAATGAGGGAAAGTGAGAGAATACAGATTAGTATTCCACTATAATATCAAGTATTTACAAATAACTTACAAGCTATACATAGTTAAGAAATATAGTAGTAAATAGAATGGTTAAATCATTTCACTAGCTTTATAGACTCAAATGACTTACTTGCTTTTTAATTAAAAAGTATAATAGTAAAAAAATTAATTGAGTTAGTTTAAGGTCAAAAAGTATATTTTTGCAGATTGCTTACATGCTATAGATGTCACAAATATATTAATATTAGTAACCTTTATAAAGTTCCACTTAGACTAATACTACTTACTCCCTTTATATATATAATGAAAGAAGTAAATATAATTTAGTAGTATTATTCATATATTAAGACTTACCTGCTATTAAAGTGGTTCAATGGAAATAAATTAATATTATATTCTAAATTCTAGAAATCAAGAGTACTCACCAGCTATAAAGATATTATATTTAGCTTCTAGAGCAAGTATAAATTCAAATCACTTACATGCTATGGAAATATGGAAGTAGAGTAATATATAGTATGTTAACAATATAATTAAAACACTTTATAAAGTCAAAACACTTACAAGCTGAATATATATAATAAATATAGGTTAATATTATATATAAATCTATACCACTTACTAGCTTTGAATTATAGTAGTAATAGGTTAGTCATACTATAAGGGTTGAAGATACTTACATCCTATTAATATATGAGATTGGTATCATTTTTAATGTTATTTATAGAAAAGAACTTACTAACTTATAAATACAATAATGGTTGTAGAATAAACAAGAATTAGTACTATTGTTGAAAGCTTAAGAAACTCAAGTCACTTACTGTCTAAGACAATATAAAAGAAGTAAATAGTGATCACCAATACTATCAAGATTACTTCTATTGAAATCTAGATCACTTACTGCCTAAGAATATAAAATAACAAATGAAATAATTATAAATTAGTGTTACTCTAGATACTTGATAAAAATTCTGATAACTTACTTGCTATAAAGGTAAATAAAAAATGAGTGATATATATTATTGGTATTATTATTTTTCTCTAAAAATATATACTACTCACTTGCTATAGAAATATAAAAGTGGAAAAAATCAGTGAGTGAACAATATTATTAAGGTCTAGAAAGTCTCATATACTTACCGCCTACAATGATATAATAGCAAAAGAAATGAATGACACTACACTTGATGTTCTCATATATATGAACTTACAAACTATGATCATATAATAATGAAAGAAATAGATAGAGATTAATGCTATTGATAAGTTCTATATAGATCTGTATGACTTACAAGCTATAAATATTGGTGATATAAGAAAAGTGTGAAGATTAGCACCATTATAAACATCCTATATCAATCTACTTACTTTCTAGATGATATTCAGTGAATAAGTGAAAAACATAGATAGATGATACTTTATACAACTTACTGCCTGTAGACAACATGTTAATATGATATATTAATGGATATCAGTGATTTGTATCCAAGTTTTTTTTTAAATTTAGATCACATACTTCCTATAAATGAATATATAACAATGTCAAATTATTATACATTAATATTACTTACTGTCTATGAAACAAATAGGACATGAAAAACAATATATCACATATACTTTCAGAAGTCACTTACTTGCTATTAAAGAGTCCAAGTATATTAACTGGGTTGTCAAAGTCTTATACTAATATAAATAACTTACACGCTATAAAGTAAACATAATATTAAAACTACATTGACTATCATATTAAAAACTGAGTGACTTACTTCCTATAAATATGTATTTGTATGAAAACAATAGATGAGAAATAGTACTGCTGTCAGATTCAAGTTATACTCAAATTCAGATGACCTACTTCCTATAAGAATATAATGGAGCAAAAAAAAATCAGTAACACCAGCTAAGTAAGTATCTAATCAAATCATTTACTTCCTGTAATCAAAAGAGATTCAATGATTTAAATCAATATTATCCTTGACATTGTATATAGATTTATACTACTTACACTCTACAATCACATGATAGTAGAAAAGTAAGATGTGAATTAGTTTTTTTTAAATCCTATAAACTTTAACCACTTACTTGCTATAGAAATATCATGGGGTTGACTTATTTTCAAAACTTCTGTACAAATTTAAAGCCACTCACAAACTAGTTATAGAAGTTATAGTCATGAATAGTAAGTAATATCATTAAAACTCTAGTGTTTAGTAAAATACTTACTTGCTAATAAAGAATAACCAGTTATTATTATAGTCTAAGCCTCACAAATATGAAATACTCACAAACTAAAAACATCATAATGTTAAAAAGAAGAGTACTATAAATTAGTAATATAATTTTAATACAAATCCAAATAACTTACCCCCTATAAGAGCATAAAGACAGCATGAATGTAAATTAGTATTTTTACTAAGTAAAATAAGTAAATTACAGCCACTAACTTGCTATAAGAATATGAGAATTTTAAAAAAATAGATATAGATTAGTAATGCTCTTAGGATTCTCTGAAAAGTTTTTCAGACTACTTACAAGCTATAAGAAGTAATAATAAATAGAATAATATAAATCAGTATCTCTTTAATTTTTTTTATGAATTTATATTGCTTACAATCTATATGTTCATAGAATAGAATGAATATTATTAGAGTTCAGAATATTCAAATCTATCCTACTTACTCCCTATAAGTAAGTTAGTATTGTTTTATAGTATAAATATATTACACATACTTTCTATAAATGAATGATAGTATATTAATAAGTTTTTAAAAGTCTTATATAATATGTCTAAAACAACTTACAAGCTATATATAATAATAAAGTTTGAAAATGAAATTAATATATCTAATCATACTGTAATGTTATTCAAATCACTTACTTGCTATTGATAGAAGAAGTAAATACAGTTATTGAAATTTACAAAAAAAAATTAAATCACTTACTGCCTATAAATATATTATACAGATAAAATGTAGATGATGATTAGCCATACTATTAGAATATCAAAAAAAAAAAAAAACATACCTCCTATAAATATATAATAGTAGTTAGAATAGTTCATAGTTAACAATACTATTAGCTGTAAGACATTTGTGTCAAAATCATACCTCCTAAATATATGATAAAGGAAAGAAATGTAAATTTGCTCTAAATTATATATAAATCTAGGCCACTTACAAACTATTTATAGAGAAAGTTAGACATAGATTAGAAATGATTAAATGTAGCATAAATCTATGCACACTTACCACCTATGTATAAAGTGACAAATATATTAATAATATTATGGTGTAAATAGACTACTCACTGCCTATTAAGATATAGTAGGATAAAAATATAGATATTAGTAGTAAGATATTCATGGTTACATATAAATACAAATACTTACTTTCTATAAAAACACAGGATAGAAGAATGTGTGTATTAGCAATACTAAGAAAATATCACACAGCTTACAGTCTACAAAGACATTATGATAGGACAGATATACATAGGTTAGTATTACTCTCAAGGTTATATATAGATTTCCACTACTTACCTGCTATAGTAAGAAGTCAATATGGGTTAATAATACTATTAGAGCTAGCTAGACCACTTACTGTCTACAATAATATATGTTAGTATTTTTAAAGTAAAGTCATGAATTCAGATCACTTACCTTCTATAAATAGCAAGAATACATGAATTGGTATCCTTCTCAAAATCTTATGCACATTTAAACTACTTACAAGCTACCACAACAAATAGAAAAATAAATATAGATTAAGAATACTAGAGGTTCTTTCTGAAGATAGACCACTCACTCTCTAAAAATATGATAGTGATATATTAGCTAGTCTTGAAGTATTTATATTACTTACTGTCTATGAAGGTTTAATAGTAGGGGCCCAATAGATCATGAGTTATCATGGCCTTTAAGATCTACACAAACCAAGATCACAAATCACTTACATGCTATGGTAATTTTAAAATAGGACAATAATTATCAATACTGTAGAAGTCTTATAGAGATCCATATAACTTACATCCTATTAAAAAGAGATGGTCCATTAGTGTTCTCTTTATATAAATCTCGATCACTGACATTCTGTATTATACATGTAGTGATAGAAGTAATCAATTAATAATATTATTAAGATTCCATACAAATTCTAATCACTTACCTCCTAGAAATATATAATAGTAGATTAATATCACTGCCACCTTGAATATCCCAATGTCATAAATCTGGACAACTTACCACCTATAAAGATACAGCAGAATATATATATGAATTAGAGCTGTGCAAAAAAGACTCTACATAGATCTAGACCTCTTACCTCCTATAAAGACATAAGAGTAGAAAAAAGAGTAGATATGTAAGCATTACTCTTAAAGCTGCATAGATTTAGACCACATACTCCCTATATATGGTGATAGAGATAGACACAAATTAGAATCATTTTCAATGTCTGAGTCTTATAATCTGAGAGTCTCAGACTACTCACTCCCTATAGGTTGAAAGAATAGAAATCAACACTACTCTTAAAACCCTATAGAAATCCTGGCCACTTACCAGCTATGAACACATGATAATCAAAGGAGTGGACATATATTGATAAATACTATAATATCCCGAAAATGTGGACAACTCACTCCCTATGAAGATAGTGGTGAAATGGTTGAATATAGACCAACATTTTTGAGTATCTCTTCTAATTAAAAAGACTTACTTCCTGTAAACATATGGTAGGAGAACATTCATTTATTAGCATTGTTCTCAAGTTCTCATATAAATCCAAACCACCTACAAGCTATAAACATGTAGTTAAAGGCAGACATTGCTCTTAGGATCCCATACAAATCACTACTTACTTGCTATGGAAGTACAGGATAGGTGTCAACATTGCTATTAAAGTCCACCAAAATTCATATTACTTACAGACTATAATGATATTTTGGTATTGATGGATAAGTTGGTATGCCATCAAGTTCAGATCACTTACAAGCTTGAAGGTAAAGTGATAGAAGAAGTGAACATGGATAAGCATTACTCTCAAATTCACATGACTTACAAGCTATGACAATATAGTGGCAGAAGGACATGAATTTGTAGAGTCCCATGTACAACCAGCACAGTGTGACTTACATTCTATAAATAAAGAGCATGATGTTGATTGACATGAGTTAGCATTACTTTTACACTCTCAACTCTAGACTGCTCACATTCTATAAAATTATGGCAGTACAAGTGGATCAATAATCTTTTTATAGTCTCTAATTATCTTTTGCAAATTGCTTACCTTTTACATGCATGAGAAATAAAATTGAACCATTTAATGCTATGATTCAATTTTGAAGGTAATTCTCATACCTCAGTGTGGGGAAACCATGATCCAACTGACTGCATCACAGCTCTCAGATGACCATCACTTAATAATCCCATAAACTGAGACTTTTGAACAACCTGAGGCAGCAGAGCCCTGTTGGATAAATTAAAGACATGTTTTTCTGCAAGAGTATTATAGACTATAGTATCACCTACCTGCTTATAGCATATTGAATGCAAAGCATGATATTTGTCTTCTGTGTTGTCACAAATAGCTTTTTCAGAGCTTCCTCATTCAAGGCAGCTGCAGTCTTCTCCAGGATAATATTGCAGCCTTTCCCAAACTTGTGCAGGTCTATGAAAAATATGAACATGCCACCATCTCCTTCAATAGTAACCAGTAACAAATGAACATACCTCGCACCTCCACAAAAGCCTGCGGCGGGTGTGTTCTTTCCTTTAACCTTTCCCAAGCTGTACTCTCCCTTAACATATTTTCCACATGCTCTTCTACCTTTGCACGTCTCTCTCGTGGCGGCAGCTTCTTCTCATCAGGAGCCAAGCGTGATGTAGCAACAATTTGGAGTGCATCACATTTTGTGAACACGACCACAACAGGCACTGTTGTCAGAAAGTGAACAAGACAGGAGAACTGTTTCAAGTAAGTCTTACCATCCCCTGTTTCACACTCATCAAAAAATCTCTCCTCAGCACTCAGGACTGCCCTGTGATACTGGTCCATCGGGATGCAGTACCTACCCAACAAACTAATTAACCAAATGTCGAATGATACTAGTGGCGCAGCACAGCGCCCGATTGGGCTAGCCGCACAGCGTAGTTACAGGTTAAATTATTCAGTCCACTCACCATATAGCGTGGATACGCTCTTTGAGGAATGACGTTTTTGCACCCTTCGCCACAAAGTCCTTCATCATCTCAAATTCCTTGATGGTACCAGCTTCGAAGCCCTGCGAATCATGAAAAACAAAGTTCGGGTTACTTTCGAAGATCATCTGGTTCCTGATATCGTGGATTCCGCGCTTTTTACACGTGCCAGTGTCAGTTGAACGTTAGTACCAAGGGTGAGGCTCACAGCGACATCAGCACTTACCTCCACAGATCCCTCGATCTGTGCAGGATCGACCTGATCGCAGACCATCAGTATTCCAGTATCATCTAAAATGCGATCTCAGAACATACCTTGCTTCCCTGTCTGTCGTATATCACCGGATTTTCTGTAGAGTTACAGATTTGCTTGAGAATGGTAGTCTTCCCCGCGTTGGCGCGACCAACGATAAGAATCCTGAAGCGTCCAAATTTCTCTCTGATGTTCTCAACTTGCATGTTAAAAGCGATAGTGTTGATACGTGAAGGCACAAGTGGACAACCTGAAACGGCGCGGTTGCTCGTCCAGCGGGCAGAGCGGAGCTCTGAGAGTCTCAGGTGGCTCACGTCAACAACTGACAACAACTGACAAGCCTACCAAAACAACATTTATAAAACCAAACTTCTACTGATACAATTGATAACAAGTAGCGTCAGTCTAAGTCTCCGATCCCGGCGTACATACATTAATACATGTCGACATGATGTAACAAAAGGCCTCCCTGGAATGCACCGCAAAAGACATCACCTCGCCATCCCACTGGGCTGACTCCTAATTCATCGCCCTACTATATATGTCTTACGCATTTCCCCTGATGCCCCTTCCATTCTCGAGATGAAAATTAATTCTCCCTCATCCTCGGTGAATTTTTCTACTGGTGAATTCCAATATGTATACGTCCTAGAAACAGATCACTTAAATGACTTGAACGATAATCCCCATGATATATTCACCTACTTTTCTCTCCCAACCACAGTCCACTGGAGTAATGAATCGGAGGACATCATTTCTATCGCGTAGATTTCGAGCATCAGTGAGTTCCCTGTGGACAAGAAGCTTGTGCGGCGGTCGTAGGAATCTGATAGATCGGAGAAGGAGATGCAAAGAGACAACACAAAGCAACGCTGAGGTACGGGCTGTTCTTGGTCCGAAATACCCGAATAGGACCAACAAAGCCGTAAGGTGAAGGCACTACTCCCATTGGCTGGAAAGAAACGACAGAAATAGGGCAGTGAACCATAAAGGACCATCGGAAGAACCTCGTCTAAAATGTAAAAGTCATGGAGCGGTAGCTGGATTGGTCAAGCAGGAAAAACAATGAGACTCACCAAAGTTAAAAGGGGAGCGAGGGAGCAAAGTAAGAAAATTCACCTCAACCTCCGCATCAAGAACCACAGAAAGCGTCACCAATACTTGCCGCTAGCTCATTCTCTCCTCGACATTGTCCACCACTTTCAGTTTGTCTGGCATTGATCAGAGTGTCATCTTTGAAAGCTTCAGCAACTTTATTCACTGCGTAGTGGGTGAGGACTATTCCCCTGTCCTGGATATGAAAACCGAGATCGAGAACATGATCACCAAGACTGGAAATGACATTCTGCCAGGGACAGTGGCCGGTACCACCACAAGCATGCAGTCTAATTGACCAGTTCAACGGGCGAACTGGGCTCCCACCTGATGACACCGCTCAATGATGGCCCATACGATGACGTTCCCATCGTGTACGCGTTCAACAGATCATCCGTGACCGTCCTTCCAGACTTCAGCCTGAACACCACGCTACTCGATGAAGCTGACCTACGTCCAAGAGGATGCGGCTTAAGCGCACCTCAGACCTGACGGCCAGACATACGGCGAGATCCGTGACACGGTGACGGCGACCCTGCACGATGCGCAGAGACTCGATTCCAACCTGCTTTGTCGTCTGAGCCGCACGTGAGGGGGACGCAACACTTGTCCAATCCTATGTGAGCGTCGAGAAAAACACGCAAACTGCGGTTCTTGCCTTGTTCATGTCGCCGATTCCGTCGGAATAGGGATGGACGAAAAGTAGGATGCGTTCCCGGAGGTACACGTCAGGTCGATGGAGAAGTGTGGGCTGGGTACAGGGCGAGCAACTGTCCCTCTAAACGAGTGTATACTGTGCCGGAGCGCACTCAGCTCTTCCTTTCCCCTCGATTCCGTGGATAGATACTGGCAATGAGCGGCTTGCCGGCGACGTCGTTTAGGATCTGGCAGATCACGGGGGTGCACCGCGACCAACGCTTCGGTCCATGTTGCACCGTGACTTCCTCCACACGTAATCTCGGGTGCGACACTGGACGTTGCGTTGACAGACGAGGAACTCCCGCTCGTTGCGAACCTGGTTCATTCCCGGCCGATCGCCTGGGAGTCTCCCATTCGCGAGGCACTTTATCAGAAGCATCTCACGTCATCGCGACTTCCTTTCATCTCGTTCAGCCAATGGGTTGAACGATTGAACGAGTGCGCAGCGGGTACGAGCGAGGGGAACATCAGACGTGTGGTGGGTGTTCCATCAGAACAGGGTCTATTCATGAAGCGTGTGCCCGACCTGTGACCGCTGACTTCTATTATTACTGTGACCAGCCTGAGACCAAACTGCTCGAGTTTGTGTGTTCACTGGCGAAGAGCGATGCGGGGACGAGACGTGGGAATGGGAGAGACAGAAGAAACGATCGGTCCACCAGCTTCAAAAACGACAGACGCCGCACAAGGAATGAACAAGACGATGCGGGAGCTGAAGTTACGTCGGCTATCGATGTGACGCATGGGCGAAATATTGGGTGTCTGCAGGCATGTTCTTGAGGTGATGGGTTTCATTTTCCGTCGAGGCAGGCGCACGAGGTGCCCATGTGTCTCAAACTTTCCCGGGCCCTTGCACGTTTCGTGCCTTGTTTTTTTTCTGGTTTTTCGTTTGTCTCATATGGATTTGATGGTGTTGACAGAATATATAGTATGTTGATTCAACTCGATCGGGTTCCTCGCTACTTCCGGGACCGGATGAATGTTTGATATGGCAGATCGACTGCATTTTACGATGGACTCGGACAAGGCAGTGATAGGAGTTACGGAGGTGCACAAGGCCGAGTCTCGGACTACAACGATCTCCCAAAGCAGGATTGTGATCATTTTTGAGAATTTGTTTGAGTGACGAAGCGATAAGCTGTGTGGTGAAGGCACTGGCACGTGGAGAAAACCAGTTTGGCTGGCTCTGATCACTTTTTATAATGCACAGCTACAGCTCACCGTCGCACTCCTTCGAGTCCCTTCCTTCAAGCTAGCCCATCATTCCTCCTCGTCTCCAACTGAACGCCGTCGGCCCTCGCGTGCAATACCACGACCCGTGCGACATGGAATGCCCCATTTTAGTCTGGATGCTCTCGCTCAACCGCGATGTCACGACAGAGGTAAGCAGGCTTTCAAGTATGGTAAATTTGGCGCAACGGATCGCAATTCTGGTGGCCGTTTTCCGACACCGTCGGTAATCTCCTTCGTGCTAGGAATACGACAAGTGCTATAACCTCGTGAGGGAGTGCGCGCCACACGCGAGGATACAGTATGATTGCACGTCCATCGAATCTTTTCGTGCGTCTGCTCCATCTTTTCGAGCCCTTTCAAGCCCTTACTCACGTTCATACGCCCAGGTCAAATTATATCACAAATGCTACCACTACTCATGATGCGACATAGACGAATATCAAGAACAAAGTGGAAGGATTGCGAGACCTCGAATGGGAAGCACTGGATAGAGCAGGTCCGTCTCTCCACCCATTCTCGCTCTGCTTGTCCCTCACTCGTCAATGTGTATCTCTTTTTTTCGCTCCACCTTCTCCAAATGACGCCATGCACAGTCGCCAGACGACATGCCACCCGAAAAATTTCTACAATCCATGATTGGATACCATCTCGCCTACGATAACTCGTTATGCGGCATGGTTATGACCCAAGGCCGTCAACGACAAGTCATCAACGTCGGCCTTGGCATCAAACAACTCTGCGTCGAGCCCAGAGGCGTCTCCGTCGCCGCTTACGCCGAATCATTTGCTCACAAGGTCCGTCCCTCCCGGACTCCTCCCTTGGTTAAACGTTGATCCGTGACGGATCCTTTGCTTTTGCATCACAGCTCACCCCCCTCGAGCTGACGTTCGTCGCACCCGAGCTTGGCGACGAAGTCGTCCTCCGTCGGTTATGCATCCTTCTCTCCCTCAAAGCCGCCTATATCAAAGCCGTCGGTCAATCCCGCGGCTTCGACTGGTCCCGCCTCGAATTCAACATCCCCAACGAAAGCGCACGGGGGGACGACCACCCCCTCCAAGGCTGGGAATTCCGGGTGTTCAAGGCACAGCTTGGCGTCCAGCGCGGTGGCACCGTCATCGAAGAGTCGTATCAATGCGCGTGTGCGTTTTTCAGGGGGACCAAAGAGTCCAAGTTTATTTGGCATGATAACGCCAAGGACCTGGAAGCTTGGGTGCAGTTTATCAATATCGATCAGATGATCAAGGTCATTCCGAAGTTGACCGCCTAGATCCGCACTCTCGGCCATGTTGGTGTTCTTTTCTCCCCCCCACTTCTTTGCCTCGTTTTGCTGCTTGTTGAGCTGCTCGATAGGTATTGTTGTACCATCATCCAGGATGTGTTGTGGTCCCTCTTTCCTCTGCTCATACCATATTCCTGTTCTTTCATCTTTTCATGCGATACCAGCAACAGTTTCATCTATTCCCTCCACTTTTGTCGGCGCCAGATACAACGTGTTGCAGAGAAGGGTGCGGGTAATTACTAATCCAGGGATTCCAAGGACAAGGAGAAAAAACATGGTTCAAACGTTCATATCTTGTTGTTTGCGTATCATGCCCATACGTCTCAAGATCCACATGTAAATATATTTACAGTCAAGGTTATTGCTAGACGTTCCGATTATCTAACCATTACTGGGGTTCGTCCCCGATCGTCCATGTCGTGATAAGCACTGTCCAGAGTGCAGATAGCCAAGAGAGTGATGCGAGCCAAGCTTGTGCTTCGCGAATTCATTGGCTCGGGCCGACTGCTGGGGAGCTAGGCTCAGAATTCAACTTGTCCGCCGGCACGGGCGGTCCATTGTAATAGTAGCGACCATCTGGACAACCGTCAGTACACGTCCCACACCCTCCAAATCAACAACGTACTGATCATGTACCACACCGCACTGATCACAGCGAACCCGACGAACACGACCGACGCGTAGTCTACACTTCACGATCAGCCCCGCACCAAAAAAAAAATCACAAGCGAAAACGCACTCATCGTGGCCGCCGTGACTGGTATGATCGCCGGCATCGAGAACAGCACTGTCGCAAACAAGATCCACAGCACCGCGATCGCGTTCACGGTCGGTCCCACCCGCCCTAGGCTAAACGGCGCATCCGCGACGTCCTGCCGCCCGTTCGCGAGTGAGATCGCCACCGGGAGCGCGTACGACGCGCCGAGACACATGACGGCGACGCCTACGAACGCGTTGAACGCGGTCGAGGACCCGAGGTAGATGAGGCCGAGCAGGATCTGGATCGTGGTCGAGAGGAGGAGGGCGTTCACGGGTACGTCGGGCAGGACGGTGCTGACTTTGGAAAAGTGGCCGTGGAAGGGGATGGCTTTGTCCCGGGCAAAGCCCCAGGTGGCGCGCGAGGCGGCGGTCGAGATCGAGATGGCGCAAAAGAGACCGATGAGAAAGACTAGAATGGATCCGATGAGGAATTAGGCATACTACATGGGGGCAGGAAGGACGTACTGATAAACCACTAAATTGGAGATTAGAGAGGGTGTCACGGGAGATTGGTTGTCCAGGTACTCACCAGTCCAAAGCCACCACCTTTCGATCCCATAATGAGTGTGAACATGACACCAATTGGTTGACCGGAGGGGACTGATGGCCTATGAATGCACTTGAAACAAGCAGGAAGGGATCAGACACATACCTTGCAGTAGCGTGTTAATATCGGGCAGTGTAAACAAGATCGGAAGGAGGAAAATGACGCCCCAAATCGTTCCAATCGGTACTGACAACGAAATCGCTTTCGGAAGGATCTCAGAAGGGCTGTGAACCTCTTCCGCCATGCTCGCAACTATCACAGGTATTAGTCGAGGAATCGAGGGCACGTTCATTTGTGCTTACTCATTCCAATGGCAGCATACGTGTAAGCTATCGAAGAGAATCAGCAATCACATCAACATGGGAAGTTGACATACCAGGCTAGTTACCGACGTTCCGAAACCATATAAAGACATTCGTTCGCTACTTGAAACATGGGATGACTTACTGGGAGAAGACCGATAAAGAAGGACCAGCCAGCGGGCCAACCTGAAGCGGGCTCGAATCCGCCCAATGCAAACGACACTGACCGGCGACCTGCAGCTGCCTTGACGGACACGCATATCAGGATCACTGTTATTGTCGCGTGAGCCGAGGCGCCAACCCAACCAGACATACATACCAATGATACCAAGGGCAGTCCAACACGCGCATGCAATCTAGGGCAGCCGTCATTCGTGAACAAGGCGAAACAACTCAAAGCATGACATACATCAATGCTTGGTAATAACCTGTTCAAGAACAAGCAAAAACTGCACGCAACGGCGGTAATACCGAGGAAAACGAGGTCTAGACAACAATGAGCAACGACTTGGGGCTTCGAAAACGGACGTACATGTCTCCCAGGGAGTTGCTACCCAGTCGGGGTAGTAAATACCTACGCCAGCAATGAGCAGCTGTGCCGTTCCTTGTGAGACGTGCGAGTGAGCCAACAACTTCGCTTCAAGGACAAGAGGGGGCATACCAAACGTGACGCTCAACGTGACAGTCCAATTGCCAACCAAGTTGAGCCATCCGTTTACCCAGGAAGCAATCAGCTTGTACCGAGGTGGTGCCAAACGGTAGCACCAATAGTATGCGCCAGCCGAGGTTGGGTACTTGGAGCAAATTTCAGCCAGAGAGAGGGCAAGTGTTTGAGTCAATAAGGATACAAGGATCCATCTGGGGCAATGAGTGAGTACGGTTCTCAAAACCAGTTTGGAAGTGCAAACCCCCAAAGTATCACGGCCGGACCACCTGCAGCAAGGGAGGTGGCGATCGGAGCAGCTAGACCGTAAGCTATATGCGTGTCAGCAGAGAAAGATAGATGCACTATTGGCCACGACTCACGGACTGCCATGATGGCTACGATTTGGTATGATATCAGTCATTGCTCAATACAGGCACATCGTCGGACGGACCTAGTGTCACTATATTTGGGCAACAACCATGAGCAGGAGAAGAGACAGACTCGCAGAACGGAGCTCACTGAAAAGGATATGGAACAAGCCTCGTGTCTACGAAAAGAAGTATCTTTAGTACTAGAGGAGGAGGAAAGCAAGGAGAGACGCACCCTGGTCATTTCCTGAGTGTACCCAAGCTTTTCGAGCCCCTGACGGGCGACCAGGTCGATGTCAAGCACATCTTTCGACGCCATGGTAGTGTGCCGATACGGAAAAGATGCAAAAGCGCTTGCTGGTCGACTCTGCGAACGGCTTTATCTCGGGTCCCGGGCATGGGAAAGCGGAGCAGGTTCTACGATTATGTATGATCCCCGCGACGAGGTCCTACCGTGACTAGCATCTTATCGCCAGCACATGTCGAGCGCCGGCTGTGCGTTGTAGGCGACATCGAATGCACTCTTTCGCCACACGCCGCTCATAACCGCTGGCAGTCGATTGGCAAGACCACCACGAAATTGCCTTCTCAAACCCAGAAGGGCTGTTCTTGGCCTTATCTGGGGGCTAATCTCGTCACCAACTGACAAGATAAGTAGTTTTTGGGGGGATGCGGCAATGGTGATACTCGCCGGAGTCGTCTGTTTGTTAGGTAAGAGCCCCACATGCACTGAAACGTGGAAGACGATGAACACGACATCATGCCATCATTGCATCGGATGAGTTCCACAACGCTCTCGAGAACCAAGTCAGAAGGTCAGGCCTGTTCGGTTCACCTGAGTCTCATAGCGCCTTTGACTATATGCGGAAGACACGCTGACCCGCAAATACACACACACATGGGGACCCTGACCTAGGGCCTGCCATTGACCGTCGGACAGTGATATCGATCAATCTCAGTTGCGATCAAAGCCGAGCCTGCCTGCAAGTGCAAATTTAGGCATCTTGCTCATCACTACGAAGTCGGCCAACTTGGGGTCTTAGGGTCTGCTATCGCTTGAAGTTGAGCGCTAAGCGCTAAGCAGCGAGCAGGCACATAGGTCCGAGAAATCGTCGGTACTTTACGAGTGATGCATATGCGGGATATTTCCTCTGGAAATTCTTAACCCGACAAGTCGACGTGTCATGAGTGCCATATTCTGATCCTGAGGTGTAGGTCTAGCCTGGGAGACTTTTTTGTTCTGATATCCCCCCGATGTCGCATTCGGACTTGACAGAGTTCGGCCCAAGAGAAGAGAATTAGTTATCGGACGACCCCCGGGGACAGCTTGGCAGGTGCCAACTTGAAGTAGGTGCATCAAAGAATGCTAGACTTTCTCTTTCTCGTTGAGAATCTCGCGGTATCTATATAAACGATTGCGAGTCCGATCAGAGTCGCCTTGGAGAAGCCCTTGACTGCGACCAACCACTCACTTGCATGATCACCTGCAAAAGCTACAATTCGCATCTCGAATGGGTTCCCGACGCGAAAGCCGCCCAAGTTTTGGCCTAGGATCGACGTCCAGCGTCTCTCAGAGGCACCTAGAAGTCAGATGGGGGCCGCCAACAAGTTCATGGCAGCGCCACAAAACGCTGAGAAGCCAGTTCCCTCGGATAAACCCTACCCCCGAACCGAGATACATGCGGCAGTGGATGATCCGGTGCAGCTACAATGAGTAAGTTCAACTGCAGGAGCGACACCTAGAGCTCCAACTGGCAGACCATTAATTATGGCCACGTTATGACCGCCTTGAATTGCACGATTGCAGCATCGACGGTAATGAACACGATACTCACGACACGATGCCAGCACTCCATTGGACGAGTTCCGCAAAGGCCTCCACAGTGTCCCGGTCTCGACCTCGGCTATGGCGGCGGGCATGGTGGCATTGCCATATATGGAAACAATATCATCCCTGATAACGTACCATCCGACTCAAGTCTTGCCTCCTCCTTATTCTCCCCTGATGCCATCCAGATCAACGTCGAGCGTGGTATGTCGTCGCTGTCACCAGGAAGGTGACTGGACGACTTTTATGCGTTGTTCTCGATGCAAGGTTGCCATTTACTGCGTACGTTCGGCGCTTCTTTTGTCTGTGCATCATACTGACCTCACCTGGCTTGCTTCTTCTCTTCTCAATTTCGTCCTGCAGTCCAACGAATGCCAAATATCCGACTGGCCATATCATAAAACGACTTGCGAGTCCGTACCACTTCCCCAGCACACCCTTCTCCCGGCCCGGCCCCACAAAGTCATTGGCGTCACTATAGCCTGCGACGCCGACCGAGCACGTGGTGCACGCGCGTTCGAAGCCAAGGTCATTGATACATCCCACCCAATACACACTCAAGGCGTCCCTTGCCCGCTCTTCCGCCAAGTCGGCTTCCCACTTGTCCTGTTCCGACATCATCCCTCGGATCCTGCTTCGATGATACGTGACCCCGGGTTGGACAACCAACTCGCTGCACACTT
>JBBPMZ010000220.1:0-19025 GCA_038090575.1 Tylopilus cf. pernanus | reverse complement strand
TAACACACAGAGTATAACATTATAACATACAAATAATACTGTGATATACAAGTGTAATTATATAATATTCAAATCATAATTGAATTAGAGAATATTATCTAAGATAGTTCAAGAGTATTCAAATAATTAAATTCAATAAATATTCAAATACTCTCATATAAGAAATAAAATAGTTAAAATAATGTTAGATATATAGTCCTTTAACTTAATTTATGAGATAAGAATATAATTAATTGAATTTATACTATTTCAAATATTAAATTAAAATTTTATATCTATTATATATTTCAAGCATATTTTAAAAAGAGCAACTACTATTTTATGAGACTTATCAAATGATAGAACACATGAATATAATCATATTTATTCAATCTAGTACTTATTTATATTTCTAGATGTTTCAAATTATCACAGATCAATATTATCAATTTTATATTAATAGAAAGATCTAAAATTATTTTATAAGTATTTCTTCAGGGCACTTGCTCTGGCCAGTTATAGATATATTAATCTATCCCTATACCAATTTTAATCTTATCAGATCATGATTGAAGCTATGAGTAATAGATCAAACACTAAGAAAGTGATAATAGAAGATTTATAGAAAAACATATAATTATAAGAGATCCAGTGATCAGATAAGAAGATAAAGTTGTTAAAAACATTTTCTATATGGTATCCATCTATCCCCATGGTCTGATCTTGAATTTATATTGTTTTACTTGCTATTACTCCATATTGTCACAATCTCATATAAATCTTTATAGTATCTTGAGTCTAGCCATATTTCTCCTATATTTTGACAGGTATAGATAAGATCAGAAATTTTCAGGAGGTCTATCACATATAGAAACTGTTATCTACAAGTTTGTAGCCCTATCAGACTAGTAGATCTCTTATAATTACATGTATCAAAGTAATAGGAGATTTATGAAAAACATAGAATAGCAAGAGATCCATCAGTCTGATACTATAAACTTGTAGATAACATTTTCCATATGGTACACACTTGATACCATGGTCTGATCTTCAATTTGTATTGTGTTCTATATTGTCACTTCATATTGCAACAACTTCATTAGAGTCTCTATAGATATCTTGAGTCTAATTGTATTTCTCCTATATTTTGACAGGTATAGATAAGATCAGAAATTTACAAGAGGTCTATTACACATAGAAACTGTTATCTATAAGTTTGTAGCCTTATCAGACTCCTCTCTCCCACAGAACAAGAAGAAGTCATTGCCTATGTGGAAGACCAATTACACAAAGGCTACATATGTATGCCCTTTCAAATTAGAACAGACTTCTCTTGTCTTTTTCATACCAAAGAAGGATGGGAAAAAACAAATGGTTCAGCACTACCAATACCTAAACTCCCACACAGTCAAAAACAATTATCCACTCCTTATTTCATAACTTGTGAACAAACTCAAGGGAGCTAAATTATTCACAAAAATGGATCTCAGATGGGGATATAACAATGTCCAAATCAAGGAAGGAGACAAATGGAAGGCTGCTTTCATTTGTCACATGGGTGCCTTCAAACCCATCATTATGTTCTTCGGATTATGCAATTTCCCTGCCATGTTTCAAACCATGATGAACAACTTGTTCAATAATCTCCTATGCATAGTTGTTAAGACTGTGCTGACCTCCAGTGCAAACTCCAATGAATAGGGGCTTTGGAGCTCTGGAGGTTGGGACAAGAACATCGGGTTCAGCTTATGTGCTGCCCCCTTGCTAGTGTCATGTCCTAATATTTCAGAGATAGAGTTTGGAGGAGTTTGGAGGGAGTTTAGAGTAAAGAGTGACAGGATTAGAGAGGAATCATAATATGTCTAATAATCAAGCTAAAGTTACAGGGAAGTAACTATGATATATATACTCAGAGAAATGCAGAGATTACTAAAGCTATGTAAGGGCTGAGTAAGACTGAGTAAGATGGAGAACAAGTAACTGGAGGGAATCGGATATGTATGAATGCCAGAGCTGTGCTCCTAAGTGAACACAGGTATCAAAGTACTTACAAATCAGAACTAGTACAAAAGGGGTAAAACATCGGAGTAACATTGGAGTAAGCAGAGATCATGGAGTTGTGTGGAGAATCTAGGAGTTGTGTGGAGATGTCAGAGTAGGAGAAACAGTATATGACAATAGTAGTATATATTGATGATCTTATGATCTTCACATACACAGATGATGAAAAAGAACATGATAAAATAGTATTAGAAGTCCTCAAAAGGCTAGCAGAAAATAATCTATTCATCAAACCTGAGAAATGCTTCTTTAAAGTCAAATCTATAGATTTTCTGGGAATGATTGTGACAACTGAAGGTATCACAATAGATTAAGAAAAAGTAAAAGCAATTTTAGATTGGCCAAATCCTAAAATAGTCAAACACATTTGTTCTTTCTTGGGACTTACAAACTTCTATAGCTGTTTTATCCAAGACTATGCCAAAGTTACTCAACCCCTATATGACCTAACAAAGAAAGACACTCCTTTTGATTGGACATCATCCTGCCAACACATGTTCAACATACTCCAACACTCTCTCACAACTGCCCCTATTCTTGCCTACCCTGATAATGATTGCAAATACCACCTGGAGTTGAATGCATCAGATTATGCTACTGGCACAGTTCTATCTATAGAGAAAGATAGGAAATGGCACCCTGTCACCTACAATTCCCACAATATGTTTTTTAGAAGAATGAAACTACCCAGTTGCTGACAAGGAAATGCTCTTGGTTATTTGCTCTTTAGAATTATGGTGCCACTACTTAGAAGGTACATAATATGAATTTGAAATATGAAACACTTGGTTCATGACAAGACAAGATCTGAATTGTCACCAAGCTAGATGGGCCCAGTATTTTAGCCACTTCCATTTCACATGGCATCATAAATCTGGTGTCACCATGGGAAAAGCAGATGCTCTATCTTGCAGGGAAGATCACATGGATGGAATTGATGACAACAACAAAGGAATTCTCATTAGTAACCCAGCAAAAATCTGATTCTTTTCTATAACCTATGACAGAAATGAATTCTTGGCACATGTCCAACATGAGTCAATGAAACTTCCTTCACACTCTATGAAACATCTTGCCAATCTCAGCTACAAAATCAAGGATGCTTTTCTTAGGAAAGGAATGATGATATTTGTTCCCATAGATTTACACCTTGAGGCATATGTCTACATCATGACACCCCTATTGCTGGACATCCTGGAACTGAGAAAACAATAGAACTAATTATGGTCATACATCTGGTCACATATGCAGAAAGAAGTAAAAGACTATGTATCACGAGAAAAATATGCATGCTTTAAGAAATCCAATTAGAAACCAGTAGGATTACTAAATCCATTGGAAACCCCAAATGTACCCTGGGAAGATATTTCAGTGAATTTTATCACAAATTTCCCTCTCTCACATAATTATGACCCCATACTTACAGTTGTGGATTACTTCTTCAAAGAAGTTGAATTCATTCCTATGGTCAAAATATGCTCTTCTCTTGATTTAGCAAAACTTTACCTCATCCACATATGGAAACATCATGGCTTACCCAAAACAATTGTATCAGATCATAGACCACAATTTGCCTTTGAATTAACTAAAAACATATGCAAAGCCTTATCTATCACACCTAAGCTATTATCAGCTCATCATCTGCAAATAGACAGACAAATAGAGCACATGAATCAAGAAGTGCAACAATATCTCAGGACCTTCTGTGCTGAAAATCAAAATGATTGATCAGAATGACTTTCCATTAACCTAGAATGGGTATTGAACCCACTTCCACTCCTTCTAAATCACCACACATAGACACATTCATTCTGGATTTCTCCAATATTCTTAAACAAACAAAAGAAAACATAAACAAAGCCAAAGAATCTATGCATGTTCAAGCAGATAAACACCATTCTGAAGCCCCTATCTATAAATCAGGAAATAAAGTTTGATTGTCTACTAACAATCTCTGCCTTACATGCCAGTCAAAGAAGCTCTCAGAGTGATGGCTAGGACCCTATGCTGTAATCTCTATGAAAGGAAGCAATTCTATTGAGCTAAAACTTCCATGAACTATGAAAATACACCCAGTCATAAACATCTCACATGTAAAACCCTACAAGAAGCACCTAGAGGGCCAGACAACATACAAACCCAGCCTGGTTGAAGTAACTGAGGATCAAGAAGAATTATTTGTCATTGAGCACATCTAGTGTTTTAAAGGCCAGTCCAGTCTGGTTTTCCACACTCCAAATAAGGCAACCAGACTTGAAACCAGTTTTTTTTAAACTTAGAAATTCCCAGGACCACAACTGGACCACTAAAAACCAGTTTTTTTTTTAATTTTAGCTCCAAAAAAAGACTGGTTTGGACTGGTTGCAACCAGTCCTAAAATAGGGGTTGACTAATAGCTTCCGATCCACCTAATCTTTATGTAATTTGATTCACACAGTAAGAAGTTATGCCCATTTTATTGTCAAATACCCCCCCAGATGAGATATACCCATCAGAATTAATTTTGTGTGACTGATTAGTGTGGAAATCAGGCTTAGTCATAGTGAAACCAAATATAGTACACACTCAGGGCTAGATGCTGACACATAGATCTAGCTGATTGACCCAAAGATGGCTGAGATATAGCCATTTCTGGATCATATGTTATAGATTAGATCTATAGAATGATCGCATATAAAAACTCAAAATAAATTCCTAAAAATCTGGAAAAATTGTGCTAAATACAGGAAAATCAGGGTTATCAGGGGGGGGGGATAATTGGTTGCACCAAAAGACCGGTTTTGTGCAGTTTCTTGATTTTTGAGAAATATAAAAAGACCAGGACCACTTTATTTCTAAAACTAAAAAGACCAGACCACTCAGGACCAGTCCTAATTGGTTCAGTTCAGTTCGGTTGCAGTTTTTGAGTGGTCCTAGGACTGGACCTTTAAACACTAATCACATCATTGACTACAGACTTGCATTACAAGGGAAATGCCTAGAGTATCTAGTTTACTGGGAAGGATATGATGAATCTGAATGTACATGGGAACCAGTGAAGAATCTTGCAGGATGCACAGAATTCCTGCAAGACTTCCATGATTCTCACCTCAATGCACCACAGAAATTAAATATGACTTATGAAATCTTCTCTTCCTTTTTCACATCCTATGAAAACATCACAGCCAAGGAGTTACCTTCTCCAATGCTCAATTGTCTCAATTGTATAGATGATCTTTTGGAGCCATATCAACAGGAGGGGGATAGTGTTATGATTTCAACTTTCACCCCTAACTCCAATGGTCACTTCAACTTTTTACCTTATGTTTTCTAACTTGATCACACTTATGCTTCTATCTTTCATTTCTGATATCAAGGCTGTGTCTTATTTTTTATCTATGACTCAGTCCAACTCCTTATCTATGATGACATCTTATAATTCCCTCATATTGCACTGCCATTCTTTATCATCCAATCATTAATTTTTCTCTTATCATCATATGATTCCCTATCCAGTAATAGGTACAAACATGTACAAACAGTAGTTTAGTATATAAAGGCTCAATGCCACCTCCAGAGACTTCAGTAAAGTTCTCTGGAGTTTTCATCTCTCTTAAGTGACTATCACCTTTTCTCTCTACTACTTTAACAAGTCTCAAGTTCAAGGCTTGTTTTACTAGAACTTTACTACCTCTTCTACTGTTCATCCCAGTATAGTTGACAAACCTATCTGGTATCCATTAGGAGAACTCTAGAAAGCCAAGTTTCTTGTGAGGCTGTGCTTCAAGCACACATACAATGTGCTTTCTGAATAACAAGATCCCTGGCCAATAAGTGGTGAGATAGGATATAAAATGTCCACTCATGGGTGAGTACATCAGAAAAAACCTTCCTCAGATAAACCTCATAATTGCAAACAATTATCAGAAAATACTGATATTCTGATATTTTCATAGGAAATTGTGATAATTGTGTGATATTATAATTGTGGTCATTTCAACAGTGGTCAGGTAAGAGATGGTGTAAATAATATGATATTATGAATTTCTAAGAAATTTCAAGAAATAGGATATTTTGTATAGTATCCAAGTGTACAAAGGGTGGATCAAGTGTATAAAAAAGCAGACCAAAGTGTAGTAAAAGTGTAGTATCTAACTTAGAGCCTGAGTGGGAATAAATTATTTCCCTTGATTTTGGAATGACAGTGATTGCACAAGTTTGCACTTGTGGCTTTGGAATTGAATTGAATTGGAGGTTTAATTTACCCAAATCTTTTCCTGCTCTTGCATATAGGATGATGCCACCAATTCAAGTCTGTTATCACAATCACAATCAAGGTTGTACTTACATCCACACTCTCTTACTTCAAGTAGTCAATTCAATTGAGCAACTTGTACAGATCATGATGGATTATCTCAGTCACTCCTCTCAGAATCCAACTCAAGGCCCTGCTTTGACACCATTCTAGGGCCTGGGTTCTGCCCCTGAGAGCTCATTAGGAAGATGCAGAAATCAAAGTCCTCATCATATACTTTCACAATCATAGGACTGAAAAGAATGGTGCCAATTTTAAAGAGTAATCCTTTGTTGGAGCTGCTGAGCATCTTAAAGTTTTGTGTGCTGGGTACCAGGAGAAAGGAGGCCAAGCAAATCAAGACCAAGTGGAACACAGTATGTCAATCATATTTATCATCTATTTATGGTCTTCTAAGTTGAGCTCTCTCCCAGCTCAAGGGACAGTATGTGGCTGTTTGAAGGTTCTGCAATAACACATCTGGCCTTACCTGGGATGATCAGAAGAGAGCAAATCTTGTGGCCACTGGCAATGCATTGAATGCAGTTTGGAAGGAATATGCAAAGGTATGTTTTTTATACTAAATAGATTGACTCAGAAATGCTGCCTATGACAGCAAAAATCTTGCTTGATGAGAGTGCATTTGCAACTTCACAAAAGATCTGATTATCTATTATGTATGGATTACAGGTTGTACAAAAATTCTAGTAAACAAGAAGTTCAATGGTCCTGCTAGAGAGGAGACTGCAGAAGAAGCATTAATGTCTGTGGATCCATCCATGCTGAAAAATGACTGATTTTACACCTATGATATCATATGTTGGTGTTGAAATCAGTGATATTTCTACTTCAGACTTCACCTTCAGATCACTGATTGAGATGAAAGATCTTATCTTCATACTTACACTATCATGTGTAGTCATAGATCTTTATATAGAAAGAGGCTTCATTGCACAGGGACCAGTGCATATACATATACAAACAATCCTGTATGTATATAAGGAGAGCTCCCTTCCATTGCTCTCCTTAACTTGAATTACTACCTTGTTCTTTGAATTCTCTGCAGTCCACTTACTACTCAAGTCTTACCTCAAGTTGCCCAGCTCCATAGTTACTATGAGTTTCCCACAGTACATCCTTCTTACAAAGAGATCTCTATACCCAGACCTTATAGGCTGGTTACAAATACTCTCATTAGATTATGAGCCCTGCTTGGCTCTGATACTGTCATACCTTGCATGCACTTTCTATCCCTTGATATATTAGACCAGGTGCTATGGAGCCCTTTGAGGTTTCGATGTTTCTTCACCTTTTCTCCTTTGTAGTCCAGATCTTTCAGATCATCTACAATGGTTAGTGATTGGCTTATGGCATTTGCAGTTTGGCTTTGAGACGTATAGCCTCTGGTACACCTGCTTTGGTCACCAGGCTTATTGCTCCCTCATCCTACTATTCAGAGTTTGAGTAGCTGACAACATCTTTGTTCTTAACATAGGCCTAACCTGCCTCATTGTTCCTGAACAAGAAGTACATCCTACCCCACCTTCTAATCAGGTGAGACCACTAGCTCCCCCTCTGGAACAACCCTCACCTTGAGAAGATTCATCTACTGCTCCATCTAGAGCAAGACCCTTCTTTGGATTGCCTAGAGCACCAAGAAATCTTTGTACTCCATTTATCTCTCTGACCAACAGAGAAAAACTTATCATCAATGAGAATCGTCCTTGTGGCATTGCCAATTGCTACACAGATCAATATCTTTCTTCCACTAGAGAAAGAGAACCTTATCTAGTGTTTAAAAGTCCAGTCCAGTCCAGTTTTTTGGCCTTCTGACCAGGCAACTGGACTGGGACTGGTCCTAAGAGTCTCCTGAAAGCCTAGGACCACAACTGGACCAATTAGGACTGGTCCTAAATGGTCTTTTTATTGGTTGCAACCAGTTGCAACCAGTTACTGCACAGACTGGTCCATAGCCCCTGAACACATGGGAACCATGGTTCACACAACTACTAAGCATTATTCTACATGCCCTTAGCTACAAAGTACCCTCTAGATCATTAAAACCCAATCACAGCATCAATAGATATGAGCATTTCTGGGTCAGATGTTGTTTTAGAGGGTACATGACTACATATCTACCCAGATTCACTTGTATAAAATCACACTGTGAGTATCATGGTTTCTAGTAGTGAGATGAATTATTCTATACCATGATATCTATATTTTATTTCTATAGTATGAGGGGGGTAACCCCAAATTAACTGAGATAAAAATATTTTCTGTATGACATGAATTTTTGATATAGAAAAGTGGATTTTGAGTGATATATGGCTCAAATAATGTCAAAAAATCAGCAAAATTCATCAAATATTACCCCAGATGGTACTATAAATAGGGGGTGGCTGTGCACCAGTTGCAACCAGTTGCAGTCCAGTCCAGTTGCCAGTCTTTTGAACGGTCCTAGACTGGACTTTAAAACACTAACCTTATCACCATCCTTGTTCCATCTGTAATGGTCATCTCAAAAATGGACAATTCTGCTATGGTGTCATATACCATTTCTCCCAACTCCTGACCTACTCCGACATCTCCGAACAACTCCTAGATTCTCTGCACAACTCCATGATCTCTGCTTCCTCCGATGTTACTCCAATGTTTTACCCCTTTTGTACTAGTTCTGATTTGTAAGTACTTTGATACCTGTGTTTGCTTAGGAGCACAGCTCCGGCATTTGTACATATCCGATTCCCTCCAGTTACTTGTTCTTCATCTTACTCAGCCTTACTTAGCTCTTACATAGCTTTACTAATCCAGTGTCTTTCTCCGAGTATATAAATCATAGTTACTTACCTGTAACCTTAGCTTGATTATTAACTTAGACAACTCTATGATTCCTTCCTAATCTTGTTGCTCTTTACTCCGAACTCCTCCGAACTCCATCTCCAAAATATTAGGACATGACACTAGCAAGGGGGCAGCACATAAGCTGAACCTGATGTTCTTGTCCCGACCTCTAGAGCTCCGAAGCCCCTATTCATCGGAGTTTGCACTGGAGGTCAGCACGGTCTTAACATATGGTACTGGTACAGATTCCTCTCACTTGCATCATCAAGTTAATTGAAGGAACTTGATCTTCACCCACTTTAGGAATATCTTTCAAGGAATCCAACCTGGATCTAGACACTTATCTGGTTGTTCTTTCTATCCTTCTAACATACTTACTTTTGAGCAAGAACAGAGAAGGAGACAATGTTGACAATGAGTAGTCGACACCACCAACCAATTCATTTCTAGATCCCTTACTTTCCTTCATTCTGATTCTAACTCTACTCTGGTTGAGCCTATTTCCAGACCATTCATTGTCATACCAGATCCAGATTCCCCTTGCCTATTCTATCATGGAGAGTCTAGCAGCCAAGATAATTGACGTCCAACAACTCTGAAACTCCGATCTAGTTTACCCTGGAGAGGTTATTGCCAATTGGAGAACTTATTGATTTGGAAATTCAAAACTGAAGATAATGGTGACAGAACATCAACAGTTGTTTGCCTATCAGAAATTCAACCATCTAGAAACCAAGCCAAGGACAGTGACATTCCACTCCCCTCATCCCCTTCCATGTCCTCTTCCAAGTCCTGATCAACCAGGAGACATTTATGAATTCCAAGGCAGAGAAGTACCCTTTTATTATGCTAATCCAGATTGTCCATCTCATTAACCTGGAGTAGTAATCCAGCTGAACCACATTGTCCAGCCTCTTAGGCTTCAGACTTGTGAGACCCTGACACCAGTAGTGTTTAAAAGTCCAGTCCGGTCCGGTTTTTCGACCCCCAGAGCATGCAACCGGACTGAAACCAGTCCTAGCAAGCTCCTGGAGGCCCCAGACTGCAACCTAGACCGATCAGGACCGGTCTGACCAGTCTTTTTAACCAGTTGCAACTGGTTTTCAGCCCTCCTATGGTAGATAGATAATGTGGATAGCACCCTTAGCTACAAATAACTCCTATAGATCATAGAGATCGGACCACAGGATCAAGAGATATGATGTATTTTAGGGTGTATGTATGTTCAGGGGGCATATGACCCGGATTTGGCTATATCAGTTCACACAGTCCGACTCACGATTTGCATTAGTGAGATCATATATTCTACATACTCCTGGCTACATATTATCCCTATGGGTGTGAGGATCGGAGCGCAGGGACAGATGTTATAGCCAAATCCGGGTCAGGTGTTAAGTCAGGGGGGCATATGACTACATACTGACCCGAATCTGGCTATAACAATTCACACAGTGGGATTCATGATTTCTACTAGTGAGAGACATTATTCTACATACTCTTAGCTACAATCTACTTCTATGATGTGTGGAGACCAGACCACAGGATCGGAAGCTATGATCGAAACTGGGTCATATGTTGGATCAGGGGGGTACCAAAATGGATTGATCTGTATAAATTCAAATAAAATATATATAATTCTGAAAAAAGTATGGGAGGTGTACATGGATGGGGGGAACATATGGGCTACATAGGGGCTACCAAAAAGACCGGTTGTGACCAGTCTTTTGAATTTTCAGAAAGTTGGGCAACTGCAACTGGTCAGATAAATAATTCCAGGCAACTGCAACTGCAGTCTGGTTGCAACTGATCATCAGTCTGGTCCAGTTGCCAGTTGCCTGACCAGTTGCCAACTGGACTTTAAAACACTAGACACCAGATGATAGCATCCCACCTTGCAAACTCATGTACCCTGATGAAACAGTATTCTCAGTGTACAGTGGTGCTGGATAGGCTTTCCCATCTCCATCTTATGACAAGACCCCCACTTCCCTGGTCCATTATCATGGTTTTAAAGTTCTTTGTCACAACTTCTTCCCTCTGATATTTATTCCTGAGCATCTTTCCACTAACAACTTTCACTACAATGATCCAAATAATTGTTTCATTGCCTCTGTCATTGATTGTCCTACCAAGGTTGACAGAGAGAACTATCCTCATCAGGTGATGATCTAGAATCTCCCCACTCCTTCAATTCAGTTATATAATAAAGCTTATGATTGAGGATGCTGCAAAAAATATAATTATAAAGTATGGACTTCTCGCCTTAAGAGGATCCAGAAAATATTGAAGGAAGGAACTGAGCAACAACAAGAATGGATGTATCAGATCCTCTTGTACTCAGATCTATCTAAGAGATGTGCTGAAAGGAGAGCTCAAAGATGTATAACCAGACTTCATCTTAATTGTGCTGTATAGATATAGATGAATCTCATTTGTTGTTGTTTCTTGGAGTATAAAGGGGATCTTGATCGAACCTGAAGAGCTGAGCATCCTTTATTGTGTCTTATCAAAGCTAATCACCTGATCCAACAGAAATGGCCATCAAAGTATAACCTCCTGCATTATTACCAAGAATGTTTTAAATCACAGTGAACCTCTAGGCAATCATTGAATCCATGAGACTTGAGTTAAGCATGCTCCTCAAAACTCATTCACAAATTGCACATCAGTGATTCAGAACAGACCCCCACAGAGAAATCAGTAAAGACCACAGTAACAAGAGTACCTATTCTCGTTTGTAACCAGCCTATAAGGTCTGGGTGTAGAGATCTCTTTGTAAGATGGATATACTATGGGAAACTCACAGTAACTATAAAGCTGGGTGACTTGAGGTAAGACTTGAGCAGTAGAGAGACTGCAGAGGACTCAAAGAATGAGGTAGTAATTCAAGTTAAGGAGATCAATAGAAGGGAGCTCTTCTTATATACATGTAGGATTGTTTGTATATGGATATGTGCTGGTCTGTGTGCATTGAAGTCTCTTTCTAAATAAAGAAAGGAAAAATATAATAAGAGCATATCATGTGTCATAAGAAATGACTAAGTGTCCATGTAACGGATCTATGACTAAACATGATAGTGTAAGTATGAAGATAAGAGCTTTCATCCTAATTAGTGATCTGAAGATGAAGTCTGAAGTAGAAATATCACTGATTTTAACACACAGTAGAGCAATGCTCATGCTAGTTCTTCTAATCATCCTTCAAGTAGAAATCCCCAGCAGAACTGCAAGAAGAGACCCACTCATGCTAAACATGTGAGACAAGGATTCAAAAAGAGACATAAAGGGAAGGGCAAGGCTAATGAAGCCATAGCCAATGCAGTTATTACTCATTATCCAGATTCAGTTATTGACTATCAGGAAGGAGACTTCTTTATCCCTTCACAACCCCCATTTGCCCATCACCTCACACCAGATGTTTCAACAATGGTCACTGAGATGAATAAAGTCCACTTTAATTCTGATCAAGTGAAACATGGCTGGGGAGACAACCCTGATCTGGACATCTCACCATCAACTTCTTCCAATTCCTTTCATACCTGCAGGAGTTTCTTCTCTATCTGAGGAACTTCCTGATCCACTTCCTAACAGACCTTCTATTAGGAAGAGACACAAGCCATGCAAAATTGTGATTAGAGGATTACCCATAGGACTCACATTGCCTGGCACTTCTGTCAGAGACCCTTTTACTTCCAATGCCCCCATAGGTTATATTTTGATGACCTCAATTCTATTTCCTTCGATAGCCTAGAGTTAGAAATAATCCCTTTTCTGGCTTGTATACCATTGGATCATCTAAACAGCCTCATACCTCTGATCATTGGATGATTGATAGTGGTTGTACTGCTTACATCACACCCTATTTAGATGATTTCTCCCATCTAGAGAAAGGAACTCACACTGCTTCAGTTGCAAATGGTTTCTCTATTACCATGTATGGCCCTAGAAAGGTCATACTCTGACCCAATGGTTGAGACCCCCTCATCCTTGATTAAGTTTGGTATGCTCCAAAAGGCTGCTCATCAACTTCTGTCAATTCCCACTCTAGCCATACAAGGCTTCTGGAGTGAGACTATAAATGAAGAAACAAGTATCTAGAACTAGGGATCTGCATGGATATACCCATGGGTGCCCAAGCACATATCCACACTCATACCCACGGTGGGTACAGACCCATGGGAACCGGTACAGGTATGGGTTGACCCCATGGATTGCCAGTGGAGAGGGCAGGAGAAGCCAAACATGGCACATGGATGATGTGGTATGTTGTTGCATCATCATTGCACTGTGTTGACATCTCATTTGTCACCACTGTCACATTCCAATAGTGGACAAGTTGACATGAACATGATGTGTGGATGATGTGATATTGTTGGTGTATCATCATCACATTGTGTTGTGTTTTTGCAGGTGAGAAGGGAGAATGCAAGGAGAGAAGAAGGGAAGAAGAGAGAAGGAGACAACTATAACCCATGACCACAATGTGTAGATGACATGACACATTGTTGCATCATTGTTGCATCATGTTGCATGTGTGGTTGTCATTGCATTGTTGTAGGTGGAAAGAGGCAAGAAAAGGAGGGAAGAAGGGAAGAAGAGAGAAGGGTGGGAGGAGAGAGAAGAAGATAACCATGACCATGATATGTAGATGACACAACATGTTGTTGCGTCGTGTTAGGGTCAGTATTTGAGGGGCAGTAACTTCAAGGCTCAGAGTTACTTGGAGTTGAACAGGCATCGGCTTCAATGTATGTGTTGCGCCCTTGCTGTAAGTCTTGCCTTAGTATTTGCGGGGATCAGAGTATGGAGTTGGACTTAACACCTAATGGTGAAGTCAAGTACGAGTAAGAGGTAAAGATAGACTGTTGAGGTCTTGGAGGTTGGAGGTCAGAGTTGATCAGGAGTGATCGAGAGAATAAAACTAATATTCAGACTAAGGAATACAGAGGGTGGAGTATGGGAGTTTATATACTGGAGTCGAGTGTAGATTAGTAAATGGAGCAGTGTGGATTTGTAAGTATGAGTAAGACAGGAAATCGGGAGAGACATAACTGGAGTGAAAACAGGACAGGAACATAGCCGGAGCTGTGCTCGTAAGCGAGACACAGGTATTGTACAAGAATGAAGACTAATACTAAAAAGGAATAATGCCAGAGTAACAGAGTTGTAAGTCCGAGATGGTGTGGAGTAGAATCTAAGAGGAATGAAGTGAAGATGTGCAGAGATGATCGGAGATGGAAGTCTGGGATATGACACATCGTCGTCATATCATGTTGCATGTGGTCATTGTATTGTTGCAAGTGAGGGAGGAAGGAAAGGAGGGGTGGAAGGGAGAGAAAAGGGGAAAGGAGACAAACATAGTAATGTGTAGATGATGTGACAATATGTTGCAGGTGAGGGGGTGAAGAGAAAGGAAGGAGATGGGGGGAAGGAAAGAGAGAGGGAAGAGATGAACATGACATGTGTTGCATCATTGTCACATCATATTGTCAATGTCCTGCTATTGGTGGTGGTTGTCATATTGATCTGTTGTCATCGTTGTGGCATATCACATCATGTGATGATAGAGAGAGAAAGGAGAGAGAGATGGGGAGAGGGTTGAGGGAAAGAGGGAGAGGGAGATGGAGAGAGGGTTGAAGGGGCATTGTTGGTGTTTTCACTGCAGGTATTGTGGCACTGCTGTCATGTCTGCCAACTTGGAGTTCTTGCAGTGAGGGTGGTGAGAAAGGAGGGGAGTGCAGAGAGAATGAAGTGTGGCATGATAACAATGCATTTGTTGCATTGTCATCATCATGTCTGAGATCTGCCAGTGAGTCATGTCTTTTGCAAGTCATGATTAGCTTACCCATTTTAGGCAATACCCATACCTATGGCCACAGATTATGGATATGGCATGAGTGTTAAGCATGGTGGTCTGTACCTGTACCTGGCTATACCCATACCTGTGACCCACATGGGTTACCCATACCCGTGCAGATGTCTATCTAGAACACTGAAGATGTCCAGGTAATACAGGCTTCTGCTTTATTCCTTGACAACAATCTTCACTGGTTTTGGTCATCTCCGATCAAACCTGGTATTATTGCTTCAGTGGTCAAGCATGATTCTGGTCTTTGACATCAACATATGGGTCATCCCTCTGATAATGTGTTGAGACATCTTAGTGCCCACACTACTAGTTCTTCCACAGTCGCCGTTCCTTCCAAGCGAGCTCCCTGCAAGGGTTGTGCTCTTAGGAAGATGCCTAATCACTCCTATCCACTCTCTAAGAAGCATGCTACTTGCACTTTGAATCTTCTTCACACTGATCTCATGGGACCTTTTGATACAAAGTCTTGCACTTGCAAATGCTATGTGCTTACCCTGATTAATGACTATTCTGGCTTTGCCCTCCTTACTTTTCTGCAAGAGAAATCTGACATCTGTCACTTTCTTTAGGACATGCTATGCATGATGGAGAACCTTGCTGGTTCTACTGTCATCTCTGTATGTTCTGATTGAGGTGGAGAATTTATGAGACAAAATGTCCAGACATTCTTCACGACCAGAGGTATCTCTTAGCAGACCTCTGTTTCCCATACTCCATAATAGAATGGATGTGCTGAGAGATTCAATTATGCCATCTCCAAAAAAGCTGGGGCAATTCACCATCATGCATGCCTACCCAATCATCAATGTGTTCTGGCAAGACACAATGAAGACCTCAATTCACATATACAATAGGCAGCCTGTTTGTAGTGTTTAAAAGTCCAGTCTGGTCTGGTTTTTTGGCCTTCTGACCAGGCAACTGGACTGGGACCAGTCCTAAGAGTTTCCTGAAGGCCTGTGACCACAACTGAACCAATTAGGACTGGTCCTAAATGGTCATTTTATTGGTTGCAACTAGTTGTCACACAGACCAGTCCATAGCCTCTGAACACATGGGAACCATCATTGGCATGAATACTAAACATCATTCTACATACCCTTAGCTACACATTACTCCCCTACATCATTAAAATCCAATCACAGGATCAATAATTATGAGCATTTCCAGGTCAGATGTCATTTTAAGGGGTACATGACTACATACCTACCCAGATTCACTTATATAAAATCACACTGTGAGTATTATGGTTTCTAGTAGTGAGATGAATTGTTCTATACAGTGATATCTACATTTTATTTCTATAGTATGAGGGGGGGGTAACCTCAAATTAACTGAGATAAAAATATTTTCTATATGATATGAATTTTTGACATAGAAACATGGATTTTGAGTGATATATGGCTCAAATAATGTCAAAGAAATCAGGAAAATTCACCACATATCACCCGAGATGGTACTATAGATAGAGGGGGTGGCTGTGCACCGGTTTCAACCAATTGCAACCAGTTGCCAGACCAGCTGCCAGACCTTGCAACTGCAACTGCAACTGGTCAGGAGTTGTGGGTGAGGTCAATGAGCAGTTGAGCAATCTTAGCATAGTCTTTAATCCAGTTGTGGACAGTTCCTGTTGTTCCTAAAAATCCATGTGTCAAAAACTGAGAACCTCAAGTCATTCTGGCTTGAAATGCTTCTGGTGTGTTCTGAGACATATGCTATCATGTCACACAAGCTGGAACTCAGAATGTTTGGAATTCTGGGAGCACAGGAATTCGGAAACATCAGATCACTTAGAACACTCAGAACACTTGAAAAGGCTTGAAAGTAATGTGAATGCATTACACTTGTCCCTTTTACATATTTCTCCTTTTGGCTTTGCTTATTTTAGGTTTACAGTTCTCAATCTTATTTGAGCATAGCTTCACCCATAGATTACTTATTGAAACCTTCATTCTTTTCACTCCTCAGTCATTTGCTACCACCTTGGGCAGTGGCTGAGATGAGTACCTACCAATCATTGTACTTTTGTTATCTTACTTATTCATGTACTAGTGGGCATATCCTGCCCTTTACTTAGATTTTAACACCATGGACTTCTGTGCAAGACTGGCAGGGGCTAGGCCATTTGGTAATCTTTATGACTTTCAACTGGTCAGGAACTCATCCCTTAGTGCAGGCCCATTCTTATGCTGGAGGGTATGAGGGTAGTATCTAGTAGTGTTTGTGTATGTTTTGAATATTTAGAACTCAGCCAAACTTTATCCCTCAAACCCTCCAGCAATGGCTGGCACAACAGTCCAATAAGGTTCATGTCCAGATGCTTAGCATTGTCAGCATATTTGGAAATGGCAGAAATAAAATAGTTATCCTTTCCCTCTTTGTCATTGCATCACTAGCCAGCCAATGAGAAACTGCAACAAAAAGAGAGCATCAGAGGGATTCAATCCATGGCACTTCGACATGAACCAAGGCATAAATACCACTAGGCCATAAAGCCGATGGTATTGCTGGCTTCCTAGGTGTATACATATATACAGTATTATGAATACTTAGATTCCATTTATGTTCTTTCATGATCATATACATTAATATTATTGACTTGTTTAAAATGTGGGCAACTGGGCATACCCTAGATGGCTGTGCCAACCCGCATCCGCCAATATACCTGCACCCTCATCAAGGGCACAGGTAGATTTACAGGATCTAAAGCCAACACCTGCACCCCAGTACCTGGGGGTGTGCTTACCTGTGCAGTCAGAGGAGGGGGGAGATTGAAGTGAGAGCAACACAGCACATGGATAATGTGACAATGTGTTGCATCGTCATTGTGCTGTGTTTTCAATGTCTTGCTGTTGCAGATGAGAGGAGGGTAGGAGGGGAAAGAGGTGAGGAAAGAGGTAGGGAGAGGGAAGAGGGGAAAAGGCATGGTGCATGGACAGTGCAACAACATGTTGCACTGTCTGTTGAAACTATAAGTATTCTACTCAGACTTTGTCTTTCAGACTTATAGTTCTTTGCTTATTTAAGCATATCATATGATCACATATCATGTGACTTATATCATGTAACATTATTCATTCTTCGTCACTATGGTAACATCTAGAACATTCTAGATTCTTTCCTTATCTCTATTTCAAATTCAACATTTGATATATAGTCTAGACCATGACATCATAGATAATAGGATCATATTCTATTGGATGATAACAATATCTTCCCACATGATGTCATTGTCTTTATCATATGATAAGAGCTCTTTTAGCTATCCAATAGCATTACTTGCTCATATCATTCCACTTTCTATTTACCTTATATAGTGTTTCCTTTTAGGTAGTTCACAGATCTGCCCTAAAGTCACCACACATGTATAAGAGAGAGCCCACTTCATGTACTCTCTCTAGTGTCTTGAATACAGTCCTATACACCTGTCTTCTGAGCCTACACTAGCTCAACACTACCCTTTGCTCTTTACTCTGAACCTTATTCCATAAAGCCCTTGTAAATCTTCTCACCAGGCTTAACCTTTTCCTCTGTCCATGATACCTCAGTTGTGTACAAAAGAAGTACTGTATATACTTCTTTACCATCATCATGTCATGTCACGTCAATGTCTCAGAGGGGAGCAAGTGATGGGGGCAGGCAAAAGAAAGGTGAAAGGCGGAGGGAGAGAAGAAGGGAAAGAGATGGGCACAACATGTGGACAGTGCAACAATGCTGTTGCACCATCATCACATCATGTTGCATCAACATCTCAGAGGGGAACAAGTAAGTGGAAGGATAGGAAAGGGAGGTGTGAAGTGAGGTGAGGTGAGGGTAAGGGTTGACATCATGTTGATGTATGTGTTGTCATCATCATCATCATCATCATTGTGGCATGTCATACCACATCATCTGTAGTGGTACTGTCTGTGATGGCAGAGGGAGAGGAACAGGGAGAGGGACAGGAAAGGAAAGGGAAAAGGGGGGGTGTCGCCATGTTGATAATCGTTGCTGTTGCCACAG